>PVKU01009344.1:0-62933 GCA_004027475.1 Anoura caudifer
CTAGCCATCAGAGAGATGCAAACTAAAATCACAACGAGATACCACCTCACACCGGTCAGAATGGCCATCATAAACAAATCAACAAACAAGTGTTGGAGAGGATGAGGAGAAAAGGGAACCCTGGTGCACTGTTGGTGGGAATGCAGACTGGTGCAGCCACTGTGGAAAACAATATGGAATTTCCTCAGAAAACTAAAAATGGAACTGCCTTTTGACCCAGCAATTCCACTGCTGGGATTATATCCTAAGAGCCCTGAAATATCAATCCAGAGGAACATGTGCACCCCAATGTTCATAGCAGCACAATTTATAGTAGCCAAGTTCTGGAAGCAACTGAAGTGCCCATCAGTAAATGACTGCCTCAAAAACTCTATGGTATATTTCCACAGTGGAAATCTATGCAGCAGAGAGAAAGAAGGCGCTTATACTCCTTTTGACAGCATGGATGGAACTGGAGAGCATTATGCTAAGTGAAATAAGCCAGGTGGCAAGGGACAAATACCATATGATCTCACCTTTAACTGTAGCATAATCAACAAAAGAAAAAAGCAAACAATATATAACCAGAGACATTAAAATTAAGAACACTCTAACAATAGCCAGAGGGGAGGGGCGAGGGGATAGTGGGGAGAAGGGTTTCAGGAACTACTATAAGAGACACATGGGTTAGGGTGGAAGCAAGGGAGGGAGGTGGGTTTGGAGGGGGTTGGGGAAGGAGTGGGGAGAAAATACGGACAACTGTAATAGAACAACAAGAAAAAAATTTAAATTAAATAAAACTATGTTGCCAAATCAAAGGTCGTGAAGATTTATCCCTTTGTTTTCTTCTACGTGTTTTATGGTTGTATTTCTTATATTATATCTTTGATCCATATTGAGGTAATTTTTCCATATGTTGTGAGGTAGAGGTCCAACATCATTTTTTTTTTTTTTTGACTGTGGATATCCTGTTGTTCCAGTACCATTTGGTAAAACTACAATTCTTTACTGAGTTGTCTTGGCATTCTTTTGAAAATCAGTTGACTGTAAATATGAGGGGTTTGTGTGGAATCTGAATTTTATAATATTGATCTATATATTATTATATCAGTATCACACTGTTTTGTTTATTGTAGCTTTGTAGTAGTTTTTGAAATTGGGAAGTGTGACACTGATTTTGTTCTTTTTCAATATTATTTTGGCTATTTAGGGTCCAATACAGTTCCAAATTAATTTTAGGATTAGTTTATCCATTTCTAAAAAAAGGGGGCATCATTGAAATTGTGGTAGGGATTGAATAGAATTTGTATGTTAATTTAGAATATGGCCATCTTAACAGTATTGAATCTTCTAATGTATGAACTTTGGATGTTGTTTTATTTTTTTAGGTATCTTTAATTCATTTCAGTGTAGGTTTGTAGCTCTTCATGTTTGTACATGCCTTTACACATCCTTGATTAAATTTATTCCTAAGAATTTTATTCTTGATGCTACTGTAATGGAATCATTTTCTTTTCATTTTCAGAGTGAGCATTGCTAATATTGTATAAAAATACAATTGATTTTTGTGTATCAATCTCATATGCTACAACTTTGCTTAACTTACTATCTAGTAGTTTTTTGGGGGATATAAGTCTGGATTCTTTAGGGTTCTATATAAAAGATCATGTCATCTTTGACTAGACATCATTTTACTTCTTTCTTCCCAATCTAGACATTTTTTCTTTGTCTTGCATAATTTTCCTGGCTAGGACTTCCAATACAATATTGAATAGAAGTGGTGAGAACAGACATCTGTATCTTGTTGCTGACCTTAAGAGAAAAGCTTTCAGTCTCTCATATTTAAGAATGATGTTTACAGTGGATTTTTCATGGATGCTCTTTATCAGGTTAAGGAAATTTCCTTCTATTCCTAGATAAAAATTGAGTGTTTTAATAATAAATTGATGTTAACTTTTATGAAATGATTTTTCTGCATCTATTGAGATTATCTTGTTTTATTTCCCTTTGTTTATTAATATTGCATATTTCAGTGATTAATTTTTGTTATGTTTAACTTACCCTTGCATTCCTGGAATAAATCCCACTTGGTCATGGCATATAACCCTAATATGCTACTGGATTTGTTTTGCTAGTATTTTGTTGAGGATTTTTGCATCTATTCAGAAGGCTTATTGGCTTGTAGCTATCTTGTGGTGGATTCGTCTGGCTTTGTTATTAATGCCTCATAGAATGAATTGTGAAGTCTTCCATTCTCTTCTTTTTGGAAGAATTTAAGAAGAATTGGCATTGATATTTCTTTAAACATTTGGTAGACATTACTGAGGAAGCCTTCTGGTTCTGGGGTTTTCTTTTTGGAAAGTTTTTAAATTACTGATTTAGTCTCTTTACTTGATATAAGTCTAGTCAGATTTTCTGTTTCTTCTTGATTCAGTTTTGATAGATTGTGTATTAATGGGAATTTGTCCATTTCATCTAGGTTATCGAATTTATTATAATGCTGTTGTTTAGAGTATTCCTTAATAAGCCTTTTTAAAATTTCTGTTAGGTTGGTGGTAATATCCTCTCTGTCATTCCTGACATTAGTAATTTAGGTATTTCTTTATGTCTTAGGCAGTCTGCTGCCAGATTGTCAATTTTGTTGAAAGAATCAACTTTTTGGTTTTGTTTCCCTTCTTTATTATTATATATTCTCTATTTCATTGATTTCTGCTTTAATAATTTCTTCCTTCTGCTTGATTTGGGTTTAGTTTCTTCTTCTGTTTCTAGTTTATTAATATGAAAGTGTTAGGTTTTTCATTTGAAATTTTTAAAAATGTAGACATTTACAGCTACAAAGTTCCCTCAGAGCACTATTTCTACAGCAACATAGTGTTTGCTATATTGTATTTTCATTTTCATTCATCTCAAAGTGCTTTGTAATTTCTGTTGTAATTTCTTCTTTGATCCTTTGGCTATTAGGGCTTTGTTGTTTGATGTCCATATAATTGTGAATTTTCCAAATAACCTTCTCTTAATGATTACTATTTTCATTCTCTTGTTGTTGGAGTATAGAATTTGTATGAGTTCCTTCTTTTTAAATATACTGAGATTTGTTCTGTAGCCTAGCATATGCCACACATGTAGTTAAGTAGAATGTATTTCCTGTTATTGGGTGGTATGTTCTATAGATATCTGGTAGGTCTAGTGTTGCTTGTCTTATATTTCTGTTTCGATTTTTCTGTCAGATTGTCTTTTTCCTTTCAATTTTGTCATTTTTTGCTTCATGTATTTTTGGGTTTTGTTGTTAGATACATATACATTTAAAATTGTATATCTTCCTACTTGATTTATCCTTTCATTATTATAAAATGTCACTCTTTGGCTCTTGTAATAATGTTTGTCTTAAAGTCTGTTTTACCTTATATAGTTATTCCAGCTCTCATATGGTTACTATTTGCATTCTATACCTATATCCATTCTTTTGCTTTCAATTAATTTCTATTTTTTCTGTTTTTTCCCTTAGTAGTCAATAATTATTGAGTGATTGCTGTATATAAACCTAAACCTGTTACATTCCTGTCTTTCCTGTTACTTAATTTTTCCCCTCTAATACTTTTAATAGTTGTAACAGTTACAGCATAGTCTTGATACTTAAGAAAAGAAACTATTTGAAAGTGTGTGCATGGGCATGTGCATGGTATGACATGTAACTAATATGACAGAATGCCATAATTTTAATAGAATATGGGTAAGTCTCTACACCTAATATTTACAGTAGTCTGTTAAAGAATATTTCCTTGGTATTATAACCGTTTTCAGTTTATAAGATACTCCTATACTCAACTGGGAACATAACCTCCATCTATATATGGGCAGTAGTGTCTATAGTTATGCTGCCAGGTTGATAGTGATGGAAACCAAGACTTGAAGGTCTCAAGGGTATGCTTAAGCTCTGGAACTCATTGGACCATGTGGTCATTTCCAGCAGATCTGGGATGAAGCCTCAGCTCCACTAATCTCCCAGTCTCATGTAGGACCACATCTGCTTCACCACCTATCCTCTGAAAAAAAGTGACCAGAACTTGTTGCATTTAAACCTTCTACATCTTTTTGTCATCCTTCAGTAAATGATTCTAAGAGGCCATAGAGGGATCTCAAGGACCAAGACAAGGGTACTCTACTCATGATATGACTTTCCTGAGCTATGAAGTGGCTGCTATATTTTGTTACTGAATATGTTCCCTTTGCTGTCTCCTCTCCCTCTTTTAGAGAGATGGGACCATGTCAGCACCACAACCAAGAGGCCAGGAACTACCAGAGCTCCGGCAAAGCCTGCAGGTAACTCACTGCTCTGAGGAAGGCAGTGAAGAGAGACCACATGGAGCTCCCTCCGGGGTAGTGTCCAAATGAGCTACCTCTCATTTAACCAATTGACTTTCTCTTTTATGAAGCAAGTGATTTTGACTTGGCTGATGCTTTGGATGATTTGAATGATCAAGATGATGGCCACAGGAAACCAAATGTGGGAGGAGGAGGTAAGTTGTAGGTGGTTGAAAGCATGGGTCAGCACTTGTAGCTACCTGGTTGAGTTGTAGCTCATTAACTACAACAGTCCACAGAGCTACTCCTGGCCTGGCACAGCAGGGAACACTTCAAGACATAGGAGAACCCTATAACAGTGTACTCAAACTTTTTTGGATTCCCAAAATTATTGAGGATCTCAAGGGATTTTGGTTATATGGGTTACAGCTATCAATATTTATCATCTTTGAACTTAAAACTAAAAATTATTTATTAATTAAAATGAACAGTAAACCCATACATGTTCGTATAAATAGCATATTTTTAAGGCCATGGATTTTTATTTTTTATTTATTTATTTTTTAAAAGATTTTATTTATTTCTAGAGGGGAAGGGAGGGAAAAAGAGGGAGAAAACATCAATGTGCAGTTGCCTGTCACGCACCCCCTACTGGGGACCTGACCCGCAACCCAGGCATGTGCCCTGACTCGGAATTGAACCGGTGACCCTTTGGTTTGCAGGCTGGTGCTCAATCCACTGAGCCACACCAGCTAGGGTGGGCTTTTATTTTTTATTAATTTATTTTTAGAGGGAAAGGAAGGGTAGGAGAAAGAGATGGAGAGAAAGATCAATCTGTTGCCTCATATGCACCTTGACTGGGCATCAAACCTACAATCTAGGCATGTGCCCTGACAAGAAACTGAACTGGCAACCACTCAGTTTGCAGGATGACACTCAACTAAATGAGCATTTTGTGAGAAATAACTATGCTTGGCAAGACAAAAAAGGAATTTAGTAAAAAGAATTTTTGTACATATTTGCCAATTTGTATGATGGCTCTCTTAGTGGAAGAGCTAGAGCCTCACAGCTGGTTCTGGATTCACTTGTTATAATATGTTGCAGTGGTTGAAGTATATGAAGGAAATCTAACTTCAAATTGATTGATAGGCAGCTGGAAAAGGGAGGAATATTTTAATAAACTTTTAAGATCATTGTGGACATTCTTTGATAAGACACTAAAAATAAACTCAACCAGTGGTTGTTTCTTTGAGGTTAAATGCAGTGTGGAATGTGAAACTGTATCAATGAACTGCCCATTGTTGAATTAGACCCTACAGAACTCTCTTGCACTTTCAGTGGAACTTTTGCCCATTCTTGATTTTGTACATTGTTCATTGGTCATTTGGAAAATATTGCTGTCCCCAGGTCTTTTGACCTTCCAAATAATGCCACATTTCATCATGTAACACTCACAATTCACTTTTGTTAATATTATCATCCATCTCATTAGAAAAAGTATGTATTTATTTATTTGTTTGTTTATGTGGGATGGTTGATCTTGAGCCTGCAGTGAGCAAGCTGGCCCTATGGGAGCAATAGCCATCTTATTCGTGGTCCTGCTCACACTCAAAGTAATACGATATTATATTGGATGTGTGTATTAGTGGGAGGAAATCTTGGCAGCCATTTTAGAATTTTGCCTACCACATTTCTCAAAGACATTCTTAAATGGCAGTCATTTTCTGGGGTTGTTGGGCAACATTAAGTTTCTTGTCATTGGAAAATGGTTTTTGGCATTGAACTGTATATATTTTTTTCTCTAGGTTTTTCAGACAAGGATCTTGAAGACATATTAGGGGGTGGTGACTACAAACCTGACAAGGGTAGAGGTAGGAGTATTGATCTGTCCAAGTACTTTATTCTTGTTCAAAATGTGATTACATAGTCACTAGGTGGATTGAGCCATTCTTAGCCTCTGGTCTGGTAGTTCCCAGACATCTCTGCTTACAGCTTCTGGTTCACTTGGTATGATGTGGTATGTGCAGCTGAAGGAGGAGAGTTTACAAGATAATTTGGAAAAGCCACACATTTCCCCTGATGTTCATTAACCCACAGTGCTGCTTGGTTAAAGTCTCTATACTAGGAAAAATTATTTGCCAAGGCTGCACAAGTTAGAGTAACTGACAGTCACAGGACTCATTGGGAAGATGTCCTCCACCTGGGGAGCCTATGACCCTTGGGATTGGATAAGCAAAAAATCATTGTGACAAGAACTTTTTAAAGAGACCCATAGTAAGCCAAACATCTTTTAAAATATACTTTCAACTTTTACATAGTTTAGGACCCACAAGAAATTGTAAAAATTGTTCAGGGATATTCCTGTGTACCTGTCACCTAGTTTCCCCTATATTACATAAAAATAGTTCATTTTCAAAACCAGGAAGCTGATATTGGTACAATATTGTTATAAAGTATAGACTTTATTTACTTATTTTTAATCTGATTTAATCTTTATTGTATTTTTCCATTACCATTTATAGAGTTTATTTAAATTTCATTACATTTCACATGCACTTGTGTATGTGTGCACATGTATGCATGTGGTCTATTAAATTGTATCTCAGGTGTAGATTTTAATAACCATGAGCAAAATTAGGATGCAGGATGCAGAACTGTTCCATCACAAGGCAACTTCCTCATGCTAGCCTTTCATAGTCACATCCTCCCCTGATGCCAGATATCTTTAATTCTCCCAAATCCAAAGATGTAAACCTTTTATCATACTGTATGTCAGGATTTAATCCTAGCATGGAGAAAATATGAGCCAGAATTGATATGACAATACAGATTGTGATTTGTAATTGTTACTTATGGTTGTAATCTATTATGATGGTACATTAAGATGGCAACTTGTTGTATGTTGGTCAGCCATTATAACATTCATGATGGTAACCTGTTCTGATGGCAAGTTGTGGTTGTAACTTGTGATGGTAAGTTGTTGCAGTTATAAAAAGTTGTGAGTGTATCTGGTTGTAATCCTGGCTGTGGTACTATCATTTTCTCCCTTCTTGCAGGAACTGTGTGCCTTTCATAGGGGAACAGTGTTCTCTTCAAATGAAAGGATACCACAGTCAAATCTGCCCTTCACAATACCTTTCCAGACAGTGTCATCTTGAGTAAAAAGCTCTAAAGCCTCTAAATGAAACTTGAAGATGTCAGGAGAACATGGAACATTTAAATGGCAAACCCGGCAAATGAGCCCATTACTCCTGGGTGACAAATGGTATTTCCAGATTGGGAGATGAGGGCAGTAGTAGTATATGTACACACGCATGTGAATAGAAGTCTGAGTGACATGTCAAGGGGTTTCCTTATTAAAAGTACATGCTTTAGCAAGGAGGAAGTGTTAGGAAATTCTTTAATTCGGATCATATTGGAACTCTCTTGTAAAGAAGAATCAATTGTTAGCTTAAGTTACACCCTCTATCATTATAGATGTCAATAAAATAAAATAAAAAGGGTCCCAACAAAAATACACATGGGAAACTGAAACATGGCTATGATGAGCACATGATGAAATTCTCAGACACTATCCTCTGTGTCAACATACTAATGCCATGAGTGAAGGTAAAACTTCACATTTAAGTAAATGATGATCTTTGGCCTAAAAACAATCATAATCCATACATTTTTCCAAGCTTGGGTCTTAGGCACATGGACTCAACTGTAGTTTTGGAGTATATTTTGAAATAGTTATCTGTTATATATTTTTTTCTCAGGACATTTCTGCTGGCCTTATAGGAGCCCCATATTTTGTCTGTAGGTCACAGTGACAGTCTCTTGTTAGCAGATTGCATCTGTTGTCCCACCTCCCTATTAAATCCCCGATGAGTTTACTGGTTGGTGGCTTGCTAAGGCTAAAGAAGCTGCTGGTTCTCTTCATTTGCCATGAGATTGCCACATTAACTAACAAAGTGATGAGCCACATGGGTCCCATTTAGCAGCTGCAGTACAGTTGTTGGCTTTTGTCGCCTATTCACCCCCTCCTCAATTGAACTAATGGGGGAAAGGGAAATGAGAGCAGCCCTGGGCAAAAAGGCCAGATTCCAGCTGTTCTGTTTCCTGAAATGGCTGTCTTTGATTATCCAGGGTTAGAGTGGCTTTTTCAGGAGATGATTTATTGAACTCCCCATTCCCTCATGCCAGAAGTCCTCCCCTCAGTATATTTTGAATCTTGAATGTTTTTTTCTCTTTGCCTCCCCTCAAGCCCAGGGTCATTACCTTAACCTCTTAACTGGTTTCCTGGACCCAGTTTGTCTTCCATACAGCTGCCAGAGAGAACCATCAGGGAACTGATCTTGTCAGACTTCTGCTTAAAACAATTGTGTAAAAATGAAAAGATAGCCCAATTTAAAAACTAACATAAGATTTGAAGGTGAACTTCACAAAATCAGTTATATGAAGATGCTTAAAATAATTTCCTTTAAGAAAATGCAAATTAAAACCACATGAGATATCACAGCACACACACAAGTATGGCTAAAATTAGATTGAAAATACCAAATGTTGGTTTGGATATGGAGCAACTGAAACTCTCATATACATTGTTGGTAGGAATGTAAAGCTGCTTATAAAACTGAACATAGACCTATCCAGTGACCTAGTAATTTCACATATTCAAGAGAAGAGTTGTAAAAATGCTCATGGCAGCTTTATTTATAATAGCAAAACAAAAAAACAAAAGCAAAAAACTGGGAACAGCCCAAGTATCAATAGGGAAATAAGTGGATAGACAATTTGTGATTCCATACTCATATGATGGAATGAATTACTGATACACATGAAAACATGGATAAATGTCAAAAACATTATGCTGAGTGAAGGAAGCCAAAGAAAACAAGAGCACATACTATACGAGCCCAAACATGTGAAGTTGTTATACTTTCAAAATAATCTTTGTGTTAGAAATGAGATCCATGCTTATCAGGATTGGGATGTGATTGGGCAGGGACACGTGAGAACTTTCTGGGATGATGCTAGCATTCTGTATTTTAGTGGGACTATGAATTTTGCAGGTATGTTCATCTACCAAGACATCAAACATAAGATTTGTTTATTTGACTATATGCAAAATTTACCTTGAAAAGGAATCACAAGCAAATGTGGAACTCTGTATAATATGTTTAGAGGTGAAGTGTACTGATGTCTGTGACTTACTTTGAAATGCATTACAGAAATAAGAAAGGGGTGGATGGACTTACGTTGAAGCAAATAATGCAAAGTGTTCATTATAGAATCCAGATGGTAGATATGAGTATTCACTGTATAGTGCTTACAGCTTTTTTGAATGTTCAAAATTTTCTTAATTATATGTTAGGGAAATTTGTTTAAAGAAGCAAAAAAAGGAAAAAAAAAACCAAAAGTGTCTTTAATGGCTGCCCACTGCCTACAAGATAAATTGAAGTCCCTTAGCCTACTGCCCTACCTTTCTGCCCTGGACCACCAGGTTCCTTTCATCTCCAAACATACAAATGAACTGGTAGTGCATATATTTGTGCCTTCACATTCTGTTTCTCTAAAAATCCTTTCTTCCATTAGATGAATTCCCATTCATTTTCCAGAAAGTGCTACACTACTCATCCTTTAACAGATACCTCAGAGATCACCTCTTCTCTGGAGGCTCCTCCCCTGTGTGGCCATATTTCCCCTACCCCAGCTTGGCCCTGTGGCACAACATCCATCTCCTGTCTCTGGGTTCTCCTAGGACCTCTTATTCCTTCTGGTATAGGATGACACTTACCACACAAGTCACACTTGAGATACACATATCCTTATCACTGCAGATAGATTTGGTTTCCTGAAAGTAGGCACATTTTTGCTTGTGTATTCCTGATACCCCTGATAAATGCACTGAAATAGGGAGATTAGGATAGAACAAATATCTGGCTTTGTTCACTACCCTGTTGTGCACACCTCCCCTTGAAGGGAAGGGTGACACATTTGATTGTCTAGGCTGATGACCTTCTAAGCCATATTAGTGGTGGGGGTCATGGCATGAAATGCTTTTTACTGGATCTCAAAGGGAGTGAGGGAGCCTGGGCAATCCATGTAGCTGCCTGAGTGTGTGCGTACTCTTATTATATGTGAACTCTGTAATCTGGTCTGTAAATTCAGCTTCTCCATCCCCAGCTAAACTTTAAGGTGGCTTCAGGCCATGTTTTTAACATAGCACATGTTTTAACTTAGTACACAGAAGCCCTGACTTTGAAGGTGCTGGTGTTGTCTAGCTCCTTCATAAAGTGAATGCCTTACCTGGTCTTCCTTTATCTCATTGTATCTATTCTCAATTGGTAAAGGACCTGGAGGGGAATAGGGGTGTCATTAACATGGTCAGATCATCCCCCACTGGCATGTTGGTCAGAAAACTCTTGATAAGTTGACCCACAGAATCAACTGGGGATGAGAGAGAGGTTGGCCTTGGTGGAGAGAGTGGATCAGGGAGGGAGTAGAGTGAGACAGGCCATTGCTCATGCTTTCTCCTGTCTAATACAACAACAGCCTTTCCATCCTCAGAGAAAATCCTTCTGCCCTCCTTAAAGATCATTCTGGGACAGCAGCTATTCATGGCTCCTACTAGATATTTTATCACCTGCTTGTTCTCTCTGAACCTTCCCTGAACTTCTGGGTCTGTGCATAGCTAGCATTTTGGTGACCAGTTTGTTGCGGCAGTCCTTGGAGCCTTGGGTGGTAGGGGATGGGTGTCTTCAGGGCAGGCCTTTCTTCTCTTCAATTGAAAACCCTTCCTGCATTGCAGAGAACACCATAAAGAGAGGAGCATCACTTGTAACTTTTTCTTGGAGGTCTAAAGTTGAAACTTTCTATGCAGCATCTAGTACTCCACTGTGCCGATGCCTTTCTTTGTGTCGGCATCTGCCACTGGATCTAGCAGCCTACATGATAGGTTCATTGTTATATGCTACATGTTTCTTACTACTTTGGGCTCACAGGGCAGGAAATGCTATATCATTTCTTTTATTTAGAAAAGAAAATTTAATATTAGGATCAAATCGAGTGCCTTTTTACTCCCAGATAACAATTTTTAAGGCCTCAAGCATGTAGTTCTAAAACACTGAGGCAAGAATCAAAACACATACTTTAAAAGAGATACAAATATTCTCTTGCAGATGTGCCTGGGTCACACATATTGGCTGTCTGAAGATGTCCTCTAGTGTGAAGCATGAATGCTGTCACCTTTAGTTACCAGGGTTAAATGAGAAGATGGTCTTGGCTATGGTCAGTTGACTGAAACTTTCAGTGCTATTTCCCTCCAAATGTACCCACTTTGGTTTTCAGGAGAGACCTGCAGGGACTCCTGACTTTGATTTCTCTGCAGAGCTTTCCCTAAACAGCTTCTTCTGCTCTCCACACTTGCCTAGCAGGTACCTAGACTCAGAAGACTGCTTTCTGACTTTGGCTTTTCATTTTATTTCTCCTATAATACCACACATGGGAAGCCTTGCTTAGGCCTGTGTGCATGTTCCCTGCCTGAAACCTCCAGTCTTCTTGAGTTTTTCAGGCCCCCAGGTTTCTTTACTGTTTTTTAAACAATTTTTCATTGAATTTATTGGGGTTATTGTGGTAGGATATACATAAAATTTGCCATTTTAACCATTTTAAGTGTACTTTAAGTGGTATTAAGTACATGCATGATTTTGTGCAGCCATCTCCATCATCTATCTATGGAACCTTCCCAATCTGAAACTCTGTACCAGTTAAGCAATTATATCCCTCATCCAGTGAAGGAAAGACACACAAGTCCAGAAAACTCAGAGTGTCTCAAACAAGTTGGGCCCAAAGAAGCCCACACTAACACACATCATAATTAAAATGGCAAGGCTTAAAGACAAGGAAAGAATGCTAAAAGCCACAAGAGAAAAGCAAGTAGTTACCTAAAAGGGGGCACCAATTAGACAGTCATCTTATTTGTCAACAGAAGCATTTCAGGCCAGAAGGGAGTGGTGTGAAATATTCAAGGTAATGAATAGCAAGGACATACAACCAAGACTATTTGACCCAGCAAGGCTATCATATAAAGCCAAAGGAGAAAAAAGGAGCTTCCTAGAAAAGAAAAAGCTAAAGGAGTTTGTTAACACCAAATCACTACTGCAACAAATGTTAAATTGCTTGCTTTAACCAAAAGAAGAAAAAGAGAAAGAAAAAAAACAGAGGAAAATAGTCTAACAATAAAATGACACTAAATATATATCAATAATTATCTTAAATGTAAATGCCTTAATCAGTGTTGTCCAAACTTTTGGTGTCTCTGGACCACACTGGAAGAAGAGTTGTCTTGGGCCACACATTAAATACATTGCGACACATAATCACAAAAAGATCTCATAATGTTTTAAGTAAATTTACGATTTTGTGTTGGGCCACATTCACAGTCATCCTGGGTTAATGTGGCCTGTAGGCCACAGGTTGGACACCCTTGGTAAATGTTCCAACCAAAAGACATAGGGTAGCTGACTGGATAAGAAAACAAGAAGTTGGACACAGCCTCTCACAATAATGCCAACTGGTACACTGATACAAATGGGTTCCTAGATCACTCAGTAGTATGGGAAGCCTGTACTACAAGGGGCCTGCCCTACAGAAAATAATTTTGGATGTTTTGGGGTGCTCTCCTTCTATATCAGCAAAAATATTGCTACATGAGATATCTGAAATTTTACTGTGTCTGTTTTCCTCTAGAATTTTTATGGTACATGACTTTGAGTTTATTCTAGTATATGGTATGTGTTGGAGGTCTAGTTTCATTTTTTTGCAAGTACTAGTCCATTTCTCGCAACCATTTTACTGAAGAGACTCTCTTTATTCCTTTGTATGCTCTTGCCTCTTTTATCAAATATTGACCATAGAGAGACATGGGTTTATTTCTGGGCTCTCTGTTCTATTCCACTGATCTATGTGTCTGTTCTTAAATTTTTGGAATATTTGTTCTAGATGTATGAAATATGCCACTGGTATTTTAATAGGAATTGCATTGAGTAGTATGGACATGTTAATAATGTTAATTATTCCAATCCATGAACATAGTATACTCTTCCACTTATTTGTATCTTTCTCAGTTTCTTTCTTCAGTGTCCTATAGTTTTCTGAATACAGGTCTTTTGCCTCCTTTGTTAAATTTATTCCTAGATACCTCTTTTTTGTTGCAATAGTAAATGGAATTATTTTCTTAGTTTCTCTTTCTGATAGTTCATTATTGGTGTATAGAAATCCCATTGATTTCAGAGTACTGATTTTGTATCCTGCTACTTTGCCAAATTCATTTATTAAAGTCTAGTAGCTTTTTGGTGGAACCTATAGGGTTTTCTATGTACACTATCATATCATCCGCAAATAATGACAGTTTACTTCCTCCTTTCCAATTTGGATGCCTTTTATTCCTTCTTGTCTGATCACTGTGACTAGGACTTCCAATACCATGTTGAGTAAGAGTGGTGAAAGCAGACATTAGCAGACATTTCTGTCTTCTTCCTGATGTTAGAGGAAACAGTTTTAATTTTTGCCCATTGAGCATGATGTTGGCTGTAGGTTTTTTATATATGGCCTTTATTATGTTGAGGTATAATCCCTCTAGTCCCACTTTGCCAAGAATTATTATCATAAATGGGTGCTGGATTTTTGTCAAATGCTTTTTCTGCATCTATTGATATCATTATATGATTTTTACCTTTCATTTTGTTTATGTGATGTATCACATTTACTGATTTGCGAGTATTGTACCAACCTTGCATCCTAGGGATAAATCTCTCCTGATAATGGTGTATGATCTTTTTAGTGTATTGCTGGATCTGGTTTGCTAGTATTTTGTTTAGGATTTTTGCATAAATGTTCATCAGGGATATTTGGCCTATAGTTTTCTTTCTTTCAAAGTATAGTTTACAGTTTGTAGTGTCTTTATCTGGTTTTGGAATTAGGATAATACTGGCCTTGTAAAAAGAGCTTGAGAGTCTTCTCTGTTCTTGGGAGTCTGCCTGTCTCCGCCCCTCCTACCAGTCTATTCCAATTGTTTGGAATAGTTTAAGAAGGATAGCTGTTAATTCATCTGTGAATGATTGGTAAAATTTGCCTGTGAAGTCATCTAGTCCAGGACTTTTTTTGCTGGGAGTTTTTCAATTACTGCTTTAATTTCATTACTTGTTATCGGTCTATTCATGTGTTCTGCTTCTTTCTGATTCAGTCTTGGGAAATTGTATGACTCTAGAAATTTATTTATTTCACCCAGG
The DNA here is from genome assembly GCA_004027475.1 of Anoura caudifer. Lineage (NCBI taxonomy): Eukaryota > Metazoa > Chordata > Mammalia > Chiroptera > Phyllostomidae > Anoura > Anoura caudifer. The sequence goes on from PVKU01009344.1 coordinate 14,559, forward strand.
TTATCCAATTTATTGGCATATAATTCATAGTATTTACAATTTTTAAAATATATTTTATTGATTATGCTATTACTGTTGTCCCATTTCCTCCCCTTTATTCCCCTCCACCCTGCACACCCCTCCCACCCACATTTCGCCCCTTTAGTTCATGTCCAAGGGTCGTACATATCAGTTCTTTGGCTTCTACATTTCCTATACTATTCATAACCACCCCCTGTCTCTTTTCTACCTACCATTTATGCTACTTATTCCCTGTATCTTTTCCCCCTTTTCCCTCTCCCCTTCCCCACTGTTAACCCTCAATGTGATCTCCATTTCTGTGATTCTGTTCCTGTTCTAGATGTTTGCTTAGTGTGTTTTTGTTTTTGTTTTAGGTTTCGTTGTTAATAGCTGTGTTTGTTGTCATTTTACTGTTCATATTTTTGATCTTCTTCTTTTTCTTAGATAAGTCCCTTTAACATTTTATATAATAAGGGCTTGGTGATGATGAACTCTCAGGTGGGTGTGTTTGTGTACATTCTAGGACCCTGTGGGTTTCTCCAGTGAACTCTCCTGTGAGGCTGGGAGTTTATTCTGCTGCCTCAACCTTCACAGATTTTTTTCAGTCAGAGGTTTTGAAGCTTTATTTCCCCACACTGGAACCCTGGATTGAGTGGTCTGTCTAGTTCCCCAGTTGTTCCCCTCTCTGTTTATCTGCACAGAAGTATGGGACCACCTGCTCCACCAGCCACTGCTTTGCCCATCCTGGTCCACCAGCCGCAATCTTGCTGTGAGTCCTCTCTACCCAACTGCCCATCTCCACCCCTCCTACCAGTCTGGATGTTTCTTTAACTCCTTCGTTGTCTGACTTCCATACAGTTTGATTTTCTGTCAGTTGTGGTTGTGTTTTGTTTTTAAATTTGTTTTCCTTCTTTTGGTTGTGCAAGGAGGCACAGTGTATCTATATCTATGCCTCCATCTTGGCCAAAAGTCCTCCATAATATTTTTTTTTACCATTCTTTGTAATTCTGTTGTATCCATGTTTTTTCTCCTCTTTTATTTCTGATTTTATTATTAATTTGGGTCCTCTCTCTTTTTTTCTTGATGAACCTGGTTAAATATTCATCAGTTCTGTTTGTGCTTTCAAAGAACTAGCTTGTGGATTCATTTATCCTTTGAATGTTTTTTTTTTTTTTAGCCTGTCTGTCATTTAATTCTGCTCTGATCTTATTTCCTTCCTTTTACTCCCGTTGGGCGTTGTCTGTTGTTTTTTTTTTTTTTTTTTTTTTTTTTTTTTTTTTTTTTTTTTTTTTTTTTTTTTTTTTGTTCTTTTAAGTGTAGGGTTAGATTGTTTATTTGAGATCTTTCAATCTTCTTTAGGTAGGCCTGTAATGCTATACACTTCCCTCTTAGGACTACTTTTGCTGTCTCCAGTAGGTTTGGGCTGTTGTGTGTTTATTTCATGTTTCCAGATACTTTTTTATTTCTTCCCTGATCTCATTGATGACCTATTCATTATTTAATTAAATGCTATTTAGTCTCCATGTATTTGAATGTTTTTGAGGTGTGTTTCTTTTTTTTTTTTTTTTTTTTTACTGAGGTTGATTTCTAGTTTCATGCCATTGTGATCCAAGAAAATTCTTGGTATGATTTGAATTTTCTTGAATTTATTAAGACTTCCTTTGTGTCCTACCATGTGGTCTGTCTTTGAGAATGATCCCTTTGCACTTGAGAAGAATGTGTATTCTGATGCTTTGGGATGAAATATTCTACAAACATCAAGTAAATCTGTTCAATTTAGTGTGTCCTTTAAGGTCTCTGTTTCCTTGTTGACTTTTTTCTCTGGAAGATCTATCCAATGGCAACACTGGGTGTTAAAATCCCCTACAATGACTGTTTTTGCTGTCAATCCTTTGTTTAAAGTCCACCCAGATTTTCATTATATATTTAGGTGCTCCTATATGGGGCACAGATATGTTTACAAGGGTTATATCCTCTTCTTAGATTGATCCCCTTAGTATTATGTAGTGACTTTCTTTGTTGCATGTTACGGCTTTTGTTTTGAAGTCTAGCAGATATAAGTATTGCTACCCCAACTTTTTTGTCTCCATTTGTATGGAATATGTTTTTGTATCCCTTCACTTTTAGCCTGTGTCAGTCTTTTGTTCTGAGGTGAGTCTCTTGTGGATAGCATATATATGGGTCATGTTTTTCTTTAAAGATTTTGTTGTTTTTTTTTTGAGAGAGAGAGGGGAAGGAAGGGGAAAGAGAGGGAGAAAATCACCAGTGTGTGGTTGCCCCTCACACACCCCCAGCTGGGGACCTGGCCTGAAACCCAGGCATGAGCCCTGACTGGGAATCAAACCAGCGACCTTTCTGTTCTCAGGCCAGCACTCAATCCATTGAGCCACACCAGCAAGAGCTAGGTCATGTTTTCTTATCCATACAATTCTCTGTGTCTTTTCATTGGAACATTTAATCCATTGGCATTTAAGGTTATTATTTTTCTAAATATATTTTATTGATTATGCTATTACAGTTGTCTCATTTTCCCCCCTTCACTCCCCTCTGCCTTGCACATTCCCTCCTACCCACAGTCCCCCCCCTTTAGTTCATGTCCATGGGACATACAGATAAGTTCTTTGGCTTCTACATTTCCTATACTATTCTTATCCTGCCACTTTCTATTTTCTACCTACCACCCATGCTACTTATTCTTTGTAGCTTTTCCCCCTCTCTCCCCTTCCCACTCCCCTGTTGCTAACCCTCCATGTGATGACCATTTCTGTGTTTCTGTTCTAGCTGTTTGCTTAGTTTGCTTTTGTTTTTGTTTTAGGTGTGGTTGTTAATGATTGTGAGTTTGCTGTCATTTTACTGTTCACATTTTTTATCTTCTTTTTTCTTAGATAAGTCCCTTTAACATTTCATATACTAAGGGCTTGGTGATGATGAACTCCTTCAACTTGACCTTATTTGAGAAGCACTTTACCTTCTCTTCCATTCTAAATGAGAGCTTTGCTGGATAGAGCAATCTTGGATGTAGGTCCTTGCCTTTCATGACTTGGAATACTTCTTTCCAGCCCCTTCTTGCCTGTAAGGTCTCTTTTGAGAAATCAGCTGACAGTCTGATAGGAACTCCTTTGTAGGTGACTGCCTCCTTTTCTCTTGCTGCTTCTAGGATTCTCTCCTTCATTTTAATCTTGGCTAATGTCATTATGATGTGCCTTGGTGTGTTCCTCCTTGGGTCCACTTTCTTTAGGACTCTCTGAGCTTCCTGGACTTCCTGGAAGATTGAGGAAGTTTTCCTTTATTATTTGTTCAAATAACTTTTCCACTTGTTGCTCTTCCTCTTCCCCTTCTGGTACCCGTATAATTCGGATGTTGGACCATTGAAAGATGTCCTGGAGGTTCCTAAGCCTCTCCTCATTTTTTTGAATTCTTGTTTCTTCCTTGTTTTCTGTTTGGTTGTTTCTTTCTTCCTTCTGGCCCACACCATTGATTTAAGTCTCAGTTTTCTTCCCGTCACTATTGGTTGCCTGTACATTTTCCTGCATTTCACTTAGCATCACCTTCATTTTTTTCATCTAGTTTATGATCAAATTCAACCAATTCTGTGAGCATCCTGATTACCAGTGTTTTGAACTGTGCATCTGATAGGTTGGCTATCTCTTCATTGCTTAGTTGTATTTTTTTCTGGAGTTTTGATCTGTTCTTTTGTTTGGACCATTTTTTATTGCCTTGACATGCCTGTTAGGTAGCAAGGGGCTGATCGTTAGGTATTCACCAAGATTGGGTAACCCGCGTCGCTGGGTTGTGATGCTGTATGTGGGGCAGAGGTCCAAGAGGGAACAATGATGCTTGCTCCACTCTCTGCTGGATTTCTGTCACTTCCTCCACTTCCCACAAGCAATTTGGGCCCTTCTGGTGCTGATTCCTGTGTGGGTGGGTTTGTGTACGTTTTAGGACCCTGTCAGTCTCTCCAAGGAACTCTCCTGTGAGGCTGGGAATTTCTCCCACTGCCACCTCAACCCCCACAGGTGGTTTCAGTTGGTGGTTTGAGGCTTTATTTCCTCACGCTGGGGCCCTGGGCTGGGGCCCTGGGTTGGGGCCCTGGGTTGCGTAGTCTGTCTGACTCCCCAGTTGTTTCTCCTGGTTTATCTGTGCAAGAATGTCAGACCACCCAGTCCGCAATCCACTGCCTCACCGGGTCAGCCCACTGCTGCCTTCCCACCCAGCTGCAGCCTTGTGCACCTTACTCCACAATCCGCCACCTCACAGGGTCCACCAGCCACTGCCTTGCCACGAGACCACTCCACCCAGCTGCCTGTCTCTGCCTCTCCTGCTGGTCTGGATGAATGTGTCTTCTTTAATGCCTTGGTTGTTGGACTTCCATACAGTTCAATTTTTCTGTCCGTTCTGTTTATTTTTTGTTTTTAAATTGTTGTCTTTCTCTTGGTTGTGCAAAGAGGCACAGTGTGTCTACCTACGCCTCCATCTTGGCTGGAAGTCCTTAAGGTTATTATTGATAGTACTTGTTCATTGCCATTTTTTCCTTATACCTATGTTCCTCTCTCTCTCTCTCTGTTTCTTTTTCTTCTTAAAGCAGACCCTTTAAACCCCTTGCAGTGCTGATTTGGTGTTAATGAACTCCTTTAGCATATTTTTCCTCTTTTTGTTCTGGGGAGCTCTTTGTTTCATCTTTGATTTTGAATGATTGCCTTGCTTGATAAAGTAGTCTTGGTTGCAGGTCCTTGCTTTTCATTACTTGGAATATTTCATGCCATTCCCTTCTGGCCTGAAATGTTTCTTTTGAGAAGTCAGCTGACAGTCTTATTGGAGCTCCCTTTGTAGGTAACTGACTGTTTCTCTCTTGCTGCCTTTAAGATTCTCTTTCTCTTTAAACTTTGCCACTTTAATTATTTCTTGGTGTGGGTCTCTTTGGGTTTGTCTTCATTATAACTCTATGCTTTCTGAACTTGTGTGACTTTTTCCTTCACCTGGTTAGGGAAGTTTTCTGTCATTATTTTTTCAAACAGGTTTTTCTAACCCTTGCTCACTTTCTTCTTCTGGTATCCCTATGGTATGGATATTGTTATGTTTCATGTTGTCCCAAAGTTCCCTTAACCCATCCTTGTTCTTTTTAAATCTTTTTGCTTTTTGTTGCTGTGATTGGGTGTTTTTTTCCTATCTTGTATTCCAAATCACTTATTCAATCCCCTGCTTCATCTAGCCTGCTTTTAATTCCTTCTAGTATATTCTTCATTTCATATGTTGCATTCTTTCTTTCCAGCTGGTTCCTATTTATGGTTTCTATGCTTTTTCTTGCTGATGTATTAGATTGGCCAAAAAGTCCATTTAGTTTTTTTTTTCTGTAAATAAAAGACATATCTTTCATTTTCACTTATAATTTTATTGATTTGGATACTTTGAGTATGTTGGTTATCTTCTGTGTGGTGTAATGTTGATTTTTCCCAGCTAATATCTCAATTTGATCAAGCTCTACTGGTCTACTCAGCTGTGGAGCATTGACCAGTGAGAAATCTCTAGCATAAAACTTTGCATATTCAATCGGTCACAGCACCTTCTCCATACACTGCACAAATTTTTTTTGTGTTTCAGTTGTGTTTTTGCCTTTCTTGAAATAATAAAGCATGATATGCCAAAAATGTTGCTTATTTTCTTCCATCTTCCATATTAAAATGGCTACACAGAAATTCTCAAATTTTGATAAGTTTTTTTAAAAATGCACACTGATATGTCAGCTGTCACAGTACAGTTTAACAAAATTGTTTTGAATGAAGTTAAAGACAACTAAGCACTACTAGAGCCATGTTTCAGAAAAAAACAAACTTGTTCGCTAACCCTGTAGTTCCCACTAAGTTCCTTGTAGTTCTCACTACATTCCTTGAGCATCCTTTATAACCATCACTTTGAATTCTGTGTCTGATAAATTGCTTGCCTCAAGTTCAATTAGTTCTTTTTCTGGGTATTCCTGCCTTTCTTTTGTTTGGGGTTATTTGTCTGCCCATTTTAGCTGACTCTTTTTGTTTGTTTCTGTGCATTAGATCTGGTTTGTCTCCCTGTCTTCATGGGGTGGCCTTCAGTGGTAGGAGTGTTGTGGGACTCGGTGGTGCGGTCCTTGACCTCCTGTGGTGGATGCTGTAGGGATGCCCTTTTTGCAGTTCATGTGGGCTCTCTTATTGTTTTGGGGTCTTGATTGTTGTTAGCCCATTCATTTGTAGGTTCTCCCCTTTGGCTGGCTTTCTGAGAATCTGAACCTCTACCATGGCTTGTATGCTGTTGTTCAGGTTCTGACAGAACAAAGTAAAACAACACAGAAAACAAAACCCACACCAGCAAAAGAAACCCCAGCAGCAGCGGCAAAATCAATGTAGGAGAACAAAGAATAAAAAAAGTGAAAGAGAAATAGAATATTATAAGAAAACCAAGAATATAATGAGACCAAAGAAACATAATTATTATGGGAAGATAATGAGGAGAAACAATAAGAGTAAGGAACAGAAACACAAAATCACCAGAAAAGAACAAGAAAATGGAAAAAATAAAATTTAAAAATATAAGAAAAAAGGAAGAAGGCAAATGGAGTGATAAAAGGGAAGAGTGAAATATGAGATTTGAAAGAATAGGGAAAAATAAATTTGAAAAAAAGAAAAAATGATAAAAAGCTATGTGAAAGAGAAAATAAAGAAAAACTCTGATATCTGCAGCTGGTGCAAGCCAATGTGAGATGCTATGCAGTGTGGCTCTAGACAATCTGTTTGCGGCTGCAAGTGACCCACAATTTGTGGCTGTCTCCTTCAGGCTTGGCTGCATCCAGAATGTGCTTCACTGCTCTGTAAGGTTGGCTTTTTATCAGCCCAGGGCTCAGGGGTGGGTGGACTAATGAGCAAAGGCACTATAGTAACCACCTCCACCTGCCTCTGCCTGCAGTCCTGCTGTTAGTCTTATTCTAGCCACTGACCCGTCTGTGTCTGAGGGGACTTCTGGTGGAATTGGATCTCCTGTGAGAGGTGCCATTTGCATTTAAGGGAAGATGGTGGGTATGTTTCCTCGAGTCCCTGTCACATGTCTGTGTCTGTTCCAGATTATTTTTTGAACCCAGCAGGGTGAAGCCCCTAGTAAGATAGTGGCTGGGGCCTCCAGATCACAAAGTTTGGGTCTGCTGGAAACCTAGAGGGCATTTCAAGGCTCTCCTGTGAGAGGGAAGTTCCAGTCTGGTTCCTGGGAAAGTGTACGGAATGGCTATGCCCTAAAGCAAGTCTCAACACCCCTGAGTCTGCCTATGTTGCCGTCTCCTCTGCAGGAGTAAGACTCAGGTTGGGGGAAAGTGAGAAAGAAATATATTTTTTTTTAAAGGACACAGGGTGGGGTGAGCAGGATTCCAGAGAAGACGGGTAAAAGGCTTCCAGATGATCTAGCATATGGTTTTCACAGGTGAGGTGATTGTTTTTCACCTGAGAGGGGCTTGCACTTCTCAAGAAAAATGGCTGCTTCACTGTGGTGTTATACTGTGGTAAAGCACTGAGAACCCAGCAGCCATTTCCCCTCACCTTTCCCCCCACCTTCCCACTCCAGACTCCTCACACAATTCCAGACTGCACTGCCCTCCCTTCACCAAGCCCAGGGTGAGTGGCTTGACCCTCTAGCACAGCAAGGGGTAGGACCATAGATGGGCATGCACAGTTGGACTCCAAGCCCTCACAAGTGGCCTCACTGCTGACATGTTAATGCACAGGGCAACTCCTGTCCTCCTTTTTGTTCTGCTTTCTCCAACAGCAGTGATCTGGTGTTTCTTGTTTTGTAAATAACCAATCATGAATCTTTATAAAATGCATTTAACCCAAGGTAGCCCCAATTGGGAATATAACAAAGCTTATTTTCTCCCCCAGACTCTTTTTTTAAGTATTTTTTATTAGGCTATTACAGTTTTCCTAATTTTCCCCGCTGGATCCCCACTCCACCCTGCCCCCCAAGCCCTCCAACATTCCCTGCCTTAGTTCATGCCCATGGGTTGTACATATAAATTCTTTGAGTCCTCTGTTTCCCACAGCATTTTTTATCTCTCCCCATCTATTTTATGCCTACTGCTGCTTCTTCCCTGTACCTTTTCCCCCCTATTCCTCCCTTCTCCCTCCCCACTGAACTCCCTCTGTGTGATGTCCAATTCTCTGATTCTGTTCCTGCTTTGGTTGTTTGCTTAGTTTTTGTTTTCATTGTTTTTCTTTTCTTTTAGATTCATTTGTTGATAGTTGTGAGTTTGTTGTCATTTTATTGTTCATATTTTTTATCTTCTTTTTCTTAGATAAGTCCCTTTAACATTTCATATAATAAGGGCTGGGTGATGATGAACTTCTTTAACTTGATCTTATCTGAGAAGCACTTTACCTTCCCTTCCATTTTAGGTAAAAACTTTGCTGGATAGAGCAATGTTGGATGTAGGTCTTTTATTTTCATGACTTGGAATACTTCTTTCCAGCCCCTTCTTGCCTGCAAGGTCTCTTTTGAGAAATCAGCTGACAGTCTGATGGGAACTTCTTTGTAGGTGACTGCCTCCTTTTCTCTTGCTGCTTCTAGGATTCTCTCCTTCATTTTAATCTTGGGTAACATAATTATGATATGCCTTGGTGTGTTCCTCTTTGGGTCCAATTTTTTTGGACTCTCTGGGCTTCCTGCACTTCTAGAAGTCTATTTCCTTCTCTGGATTGGGGAAGTTTTCCTTCATTATTTGTTCAAGTAAGTTTTCAGTTTCTTGCTGTTCTCCTGGCACCCCTATAATTTGGATATTGGAATGTTTCAGGTTGTCCCAGAGAATCCTCAGCCTCTCTTCATTTTTTTGGATTCTTGTTTCTTCATTTTGATCCAGTTGGATGTTTATTTCTTCCTTTTGTTCCAAATCATTGCTTTGAATCCTGGTTTCCTTCTTGTCACTGTTGGTTCCCTGAATACTTTGCTTTATTTCATTTTGGGTATCTTTCATTTGTTTTTTTTTCATTTTTCAACCAAGCTCAATCAGATCTGTGAACATTTTGATTACCAGGCCATTAAATTCTCCATCAGATAGGTTGCCAATCTCTTCATGGTTTAGGTGTCTTTCTGAGGTTTTGCTGTATTCTTTCATTTGGGCCATACTTCATTGTCTTGGCACAGCTGATAGGTTATAAGGGGCAGGGCCTTAGGTATTCACCCAAGCAGGGTAATGCTCTTTGCTGTGCTGCCTGTGGGGGAGGGGCCAGAGAGGGAACAATGCACCTTGCCTGCTCGTCTCTAGCACACTTTCCAACAGACTCTCGTGTCTGACTGGGAGTACCTCCCACTGCGGCAACCGCAGCTATAGCCCACAGTCCGCTCTGAGTCTCAGTTTTCCCCTTAAGTCAGTCCCTTCCACACAGCTCTGTGGAGCTTGGCAGTCAGTCCCAACCCCCAGCTGCCTCAACGCAGTTTTTCTGAGTTGCCCATGTGGTCTGCCTTAGCGGTCTGGTTGTTCTGGTTGATTTTTTCTCTAATTCCTTGGTTGTCGGAGTTCCATGCAGTTTGATTTTTCTGGCGATTTTGGTTGTTTATTGATTTTAGATTGGTGGTTATCCTCCTTTTGGTTGTGTGATAAAGTGAAGGGTTTCTACCTACGCCTCTGTCATGGCCAGAACTCCTCTTCCCCAGACTCTTTTTAAAAAATAAACTATTTTCAAGCACTTTTAGGTTCACGGTAGAATTGATCAGAATGTACAGAGTTCCCATATCCCCTCTGCTCCCTCACACTTACAGCCCCTGCATTACCAACATTCCTTATCAGGGAGTGAACATTTGTTACCATCCAGGAACCTACATTTCCCTAGATTGTTTCCAGACTCTGATTGGTGAAGGAAATGTCAGAGTTCATTGCCTCCAACATCACAGAGCTGTTTCTCCTAAGGATCCTGGGCTTTGTCATAAGTCTCCCCTCCATTAATGAGCATTATGCTGTGAGAAGAGGGCGATGTGAAAGGAGTGCTCAAGGCTAATTAATGTCCTGAAATGGCACCACTTGCTTGTCAGGGACCTGCTGTCTGGGGAAGTGTGCGTGTGTGCGTGCGTGTGCGCGCGTGCGTATGCTTCTATGAAATTTTATCACTTGTATAGATTCCTGTGACCACTATAGTGAAGATAAAGGATAGCTCTGTCACCACAAGGATTCTGCCTGTTTTGCTTTTATAACCACAGCCAGATCTTTCCCTTTATGCTCTCCCAAACTCCTGTCAACCATTCATATCTTCTCCATCTGCTATTTCAGAAACTTTTGAATTTCAAAATCCTGTGTGAAGGATTGTCCACCTTCATTTGTGTATGTTCCAAGAACAACTCCAAGTCTATGTTAAGGTGGAAGTAGAAGCCCTTAAAAACTCTTAATTATGATTTAATCCTGTAGCATATCGTAAGGATGATATATATATATATATATATATATATATATATATATATATATATATATATATATATATATAAAGTTCCATGAACAAAAACATCTGGATTTGAAGAAAAACAAGTAAAGCATTAGGTGCAGGAAGAAAGTTAATTGAAATAGTAACCATAAATCTTGCTGAATGGCAGGATTATGAATAATATTTATGCTAGCCTTTCACCTTTTTAAAAACAAAATTTTACATAAGCATGTTCCTATAATCAGATAATGAATAAATACTTCTTACAGAAGATACTAGATACATGAGACACAGATACTGTTGTCATTCAGAGTCAGGCTCACCTGGCATGGGTCCAACTCAGCCACCTGTTGGCAAATCCTTAAGCTTCTGATCATTCCTCTGTAAGATGGGGATGCTAGATGACCTGCTCCACTGGGTTGCAAAGAGCATCAATGGAATACTTTTCACAAAGAACAGGGATATAACAAATGCTCAGCGTGAAGCTGCTATCATTTTGAAAATAAGTCCCACCTGGCAGGCTGGGCTTTGCAGGTGACCAGCATAAGGAAGCAGGTGTTGCTTCAGTTGGGTAGAAGCTCACAGGGAAGAGGGGGTGGCGGGGGGCAAAGGGTATTGGCATGGGCTTGTGCAGAGGGTAATAAGAAGGGTCAGGGAGTTGGGAAGGGGCTGTCTCTCCTAACCCAGAGCTGGATGGTCATGGACTCAAAATGGACACCATGTGCTTTCTGTCCTTTCTCCAGGTGATGGCCGGTATGGCAGCAACGATGACCCTGAAGCCGGTGGGTTTGTGTCCCAAGGTTTCTGTTTGCAACCATAAGGAGACATAGTCCTGGCCCACTCTCATTTTAGAGTTGACATTTCTTACCTTCCCCTGAATGTTTGCATTAGAAAACTGTGAGGCCAACAGCAGAGGGACAAAGTCATTTAAAGGAATTAAGCATGAAAATAAGACCCCCTCCAGGGAGGTGGCCCCATGGGAAGTTCACTGGACTGAGACCCAGAGACCTCTCTGAAACTCACTTAAATAGGAACTCCACCATTTCCATGTCTACCTTTTAAGCTTCTGAAAATGAAAACACTTATAGAAAATGAGAAGCATTTGGAATATCTAATGGGGTACTGTGTTATTTGATGCCTTTGATATAAGAGGCTAGGCCTCTCAACACTGGCTTGGGGGTCCTGGGCATTGCAACAAACCTAGCTCAGTGTTTCAGCTAATCCTTGTGGTACTATTGGCTTGGCCTCACATTGTCCTATTTCTTCCACCCTCTCCTTTTACCAGGAATGTCGCCAGAGACTGGAACCATTGCTGGTGTGGCCAGTGCCCTGGCCATGGCTCTGATTGGTGCTGTCTCCAGCTACATCTCCTACCAGCAGAAGAAGTTCTGCTTCCGCATTCAGCGTAAGTGGATCCACCCTGTGGCTGCTTGTAGCTGTGCCCGTAGCAGTTTTATTCCCCTTCTTCCTGGGCGTGAACAAATGGTTAAGGTTTTTCAAGGGAAAAAGGCAGAGACATAAGCACATTGACTTTCAGGTTTATTTCATAGCCTTTCTCAGAGCAACTCCAGAGTAGACTTCCTGGGAGAGGGGGAGGTAGAATAGCATTTTTGGAAATCCTTGGGGACAGATCCATGTCAAACTGAAGTGTAAACCAGCCTAGAGGAGAGGATGGGGCTGGACACATTAACCTTGGTCTTTCAAGGTTTCCAGTTTCCAGAAGTCAGATTTCCTTGGGAGCAGAGTCCAGTAGCTATTGTGATGTTTCCTTGTCTTAGAACAGGACAGGCCCTGCGATTTCCATATGGCCTCAGATTTCACTTAAAGTAATTTGGGGTTTTCAGAGGCCCTGGATCAACAGCTTCCTCTTATACCGCCATTTTCCTCCAGAGCAGAAGGCAGCAGTCTCTGGGGATGACTAAGACACAGCAGGCAGCACTGTTGGACAAGACAGCACTCATTTTGGCAACCCTTCCCATCCTCTCAGATCCCAAGAAGTCATTACCCTGGTGCCCCAGCTCCTCCCCTGTGAGCCAGAAAATCTTAAAATATATGGAATCATGACTTGTTCTAAAGGAGTAGGAATGCAGGAGAGACAATAGATGTGGTTTTGCCCCCTCCTTTTCATGCTAGATTTGTAAAAGCTGGGATGCTTCCATTTTATGCTGTGGCTGTCTATAAGGTATGTTACAAATGAAATCCTCTCCTGGAAGCTGTCACATGTGTCATGTCAGGAGCCCTGTGGGAATGCTATTGGGGGTGAACAGAAAGACCACACTTGTTGGTTTTCTAAGCACAGCATTGATGTGTCACTGTTTGCTGAGAGTTTGTGTCTACTCTAAGACTGATGATTTTTGGTTCAAGTGATAGAATTTGAGTCAGCAGTAGTTTTCCTCTTTCCTGAAGCTTAGTTAGAATCATCCCCTATGAGGTTTCTTCTACCCTTCCTCTAGACCTCTGCTCTTACTTCTAGCTGGGAGCTGAGCTTCCCAGAAAAGTAAGATTCCTAGAATAATTTGAATATGGATATTGCTGAAACCTCCAATTATTTTTTCATCTGGCCATATTTGCTTCTTTTACTCTTATACAACATTCTTTTTAAAGTATTTTTTATTGATTATGCTATTACAGTTGTCTCAATTTTTCCCCCTGGATCCCCCTTCCATCCTGCCCCGCCCCAGCCCTCCAGCATTCCCCCTCACTCTTAGTTCATGCCCATGGATTGTACATATAAGTTCTTTGACTCCTCTGTTTCCTACAGCATTTTTATCTCTCACCATCTATTTTATGCCTACTAATTATGTTTCTTCTTCCCTGTGCCTTTCCCCCCCCCACTCCCCCCTTCCCCCTCCCCACCGAAGTCCTTCCTGGTGATCTCCATTTCTCTGATTCTCTTCCTATTCTAGTTGTTTGCTTAGTTTTTGTTTTCATTATTTTTCTTTTCTTTTAGGTTCATTTGTTGATATTTGTGAGTTTGTTGTCATTTTATTGTTCATATTTTTATTGTTTTCTTACATAAGTCCCTGTAACATTTCATATAATAATGGCTTAGTGGTGATGAACTTCTTTAACTTGACCTTATCTGAGAAGCACTTTATCTGCTCGTCTATTCTAAATGAAAGCTTTGTTGGATAGAGTCATCTTGGATGTAGGTCCTTGCCTTTCATGACTTGGAATACTTCTTTCCAGCCCCTTCTTGCCTGCAAGGTTTCTTTTGAGAAATCAGGTGATAGTCTTATGGGCATGCTTTTGTAGGTAACTGTCTTCTTTCTCCTTGCTGCTTTTAAGATTTTCTTCTTATCTTTAATCTTGGGTAGCTTAATGATGATGTGCCTTGGTGCGTTCCTCTTTGAGTCCAAAATCTTTGGGCTCCTTGGACTTCCTGAAAGTCTATTTCCTTCACCAGATTGGGGAAGTTTACCTTCATTATTTGTGAATTATTTGTTCAAATATGTTTTCAGTTTCTTGCTGCTGTTCTCCTTTTGACACCCCTATGATTCAGATATTGGAATGTTTCAGATTGTCCCAGAGGTTTGTAAATCTGTCTTCACTTTTTTGAATTCTTGTTTCTTCATTCCGTTCTGGTTGGATGTTTATTTTTTTCCTTTGTTCCAAATCGTTGCTTTGAGTCCTGATTTCCTTCCTGTCACTCTTGGTTCCCTGAACACTTTGCTTTATTTCATTTTGGGTACCTTTCATTTGTTTCTTCCTTTTTCAACCAAGCTCAATCAGTTCTGTGAGCATTTTGATAACCAGGGCTTTAAATTCTCCATCAGGTAGGTTGGCTGTCTCCTCATTGCTTAAGCTGTTTCTGAAGTTTTGCTGTGTTCTTTCATTTGGGCCCTATTTCTTCATCTCAGTGCACCTGATAAGTTGTAAGGGGTTGGGGCCTTAGGTATTCACCAGGGCAGGGTAACCCTCTGTGCTGTGCTGTGGAGCTGCTGTTCTGGTTGCCCTGGTTGATTTTTTCTTTTAATTACTTGGTTGTTGGAGTTCCATGCAGTTTGACTTCCTGGCGTTTCTGGTTGTTTATTGTTTTTAGATTGATTGTTATCCCCCTTTTGGTTGTGTGAGGAAGTGAAGGTTTTCTACCTATGCCTCCATCTTGGCCGGAACTTATACAACATTCTTGACCAGGGCCATCCCATACAGATACACAGGCTGTGCATAGTACACCAAGGAGCATCATTCACATTTCAGAGCATAACCTGCACAACTGTTCATGGTCTTCCTCCTTGAGATACTGTCAAATCACCAAGGATTAAGAAGCTTGGCTGTAGAGTGCTATGAACAAGGAAGTGTCAGAAGGAGTACAAACTTGGAAAAAATTTGAGTGGCTTAAAACAATAGAAATTTATTCTCTTATAGTTATGGAGGCCAGAAGTCCAAGATCAATGTGTCAGCAGGATTGGTTCCTTCTTAAAGCTCTATGGAAGGATCCTTCCTTGCCTCTTCCAGGTTCTGGTGGCCCTAGGCATGCCATGACATATGGTTGTATCACTCCAATTTCTGCCTTTGTCTTCACATGGCTTTTCCCTCTGTGTCTGTCCTATTGTGTCTCTCATAGGTAACTTGTCATTAGATGTAGGGCCCACATGGATAATCCAGGATGATCTCCTCTTGAGATCATTAGCTTAATCACATCTGCAAAGACTCTTTTCCAAACAAGGATCCACAAGTTCCAGAGGTGAGGATGTGGACATATCTTTTGGGGGCCACTATTCAACCCAGTACAGCATCATTACCCTAATAGTGAGAACTCTCACGGCCCAATTCAGTAGGTACGATGTGCACCCTTATCTCATAGATGAGGAAACAGAGGCTCAGATGATTATTGAAGGAGCTTATTCCAGATGGGAAGCTCTGAACCCAAAGGGCTGCCAATAGGTAGAAACACAGAGGAGAAAAGAGATTGATTTCCAAATCAGAGAAGAGATGTCTGGGTTGTATCTGTTTGTCTCTATGGGGGCATTAAGGTATGAAATTAAAAGACATTGTTTTTGGACTTCCAGCCAAGATGGAGGTGTAGGTGGACACACTGTGCCTCCAATCACAACCAAAATTAAGGACAACAAAGATTTAGAAACAAGAAAACAACCAGAACTCAGAAAATTGAACTGTTTGGAAGTCCAACAACGATTCATCCAGACCGTAAGAGGGGCGGAGTCGTGGCAGGAAAAAGTAGAGGTGCGGACTGGGCACGCAGGCAGCAGTGACTGGCAGATCCCAGGTGCACAGGCGGCAGCTAGCAGACCCCGGGCATGGGGTGGCAACTATGCAGACCCAGTGAGGCCACACAAGGCAGCTGGCTGACCAGGTGGTCCCACATTCACGCGCAGATAATCCAGGCAAAGGGGAAGTGGTGGAAGGGACTGGAATCTGAGAGTGAGCAGAGCAAGCGCCATTGTCTCCTCTCAGACCCCACCCCCATATACAGTGTCACTACCCAGCGACTGGGCTATCCCGCCCTGGGGAACACCTAAGGCTCCACCCCTCACTATGTAACAGCCGCAACTAGACAAAAAATAAAAATAAATAAATAAATAAATAAATAAATAAATAAAAATGGCTCAAACCGGAGAACAAATCAAAGCCCCAGAGCCAATTTATCTAAGCGACAAAGAGATTGCCAACCTATCAGATGCACAATTCAAAGCCCTGGTGATCAGGATGCTCACAGAATTGGTTGATTTTGCTCCCAAATTAGATGAAAAAATGAAGGCTACAATAAGTGAAATGAAGAAAGATGCATGGGAAACCAACAGAGATGGGAGGAAAACTGGGACTCAAATTGATGGAGTGGACCAGAAGGAGGAAAGAAACAACCAAACAAAAAACAAGGAAGAAACAAGAATTCAAAAAAATGAGGAGAGGCTTAGGAAACTCCAGGACATCTTTAAATGTCCCAACATCCAAATTATAGGGGTACCAGAAGGGGAAGAGGAAGAGCAACAAGTGGAAAACTTATTTGAACAAACAATAAAGGAGAACTTCCCCAATCTGGCAAAGGAAATAGACTTCCAGGAAGTCCAGGAAGCTCAGAGAGTCCCAAAGAAATTGGACCCAAGGAGGAACACACCAAGGCACATTATAATTACATTAGCCAAGATTAAAATGAAGGAGAGAATTCTAGAAGCAGCAAGGGATAAGGGGACAGTCACCTACAAAGGAGTTCCAATCAGACTGTCAGCTGATTTCTCAGAAGAGACCTTCCAGGCAAGAACGGGCTGGAAAGAGGTATTTCAAGTCATGAAAATAAAAGACCTACATCCAACATTGCTCTATCCAGCAAAGCTGTCATTTAGAATGGAAGGGAAGATAAAGTGCTTCTCAGATAAGGTCAAGTTAAAGGAGTTCATCATCACCAAGCCCTTATTATATGAAATGTTAAAGGAACTTATCTAAGAAAAAGAAGATAAAAAATATGAACAGTAAAAAGACAGCAAACTCACAGGTATTAACAACTAGACCTGAAACAAAAGCCAACTAAGCAAACCACTACAACAGGAGCAGAAACACAGAAATGGAGATCACATGGAGGGTTAGCAATAGGGGAGTGGGAAGAGGAGAGAGGGGGACAAGGTACATAGAACAAGTAGCACAGACGGTGGGTAGAAAATAGACAGGGGGAGGGCAAGAATAGTGTGGGAAATGTAGAAGCTAAAGAACTTAGGACACATGGGCATGAACTAAAGGGGGGAATGTGGGTGGGAGAGGGTGTGCAGGGTGGAGGGGAATGAAGGGGGGAAATGGGACAACTGTAATAGCATAATCGATAAAATATAATTAAAAAAAGAAAATACACAATAAAAATGGCTTTAGAATGAAAAAATAAATAAAAGACATTCTTTTCACACTTGTTTCCTTAAACAAAGTGGTGTGAGGTTTTGCAAATTGGATTTATAGGGAAGCCAAATAAAACGTAAGAACATAAAGGCCTTCATATGTGGAGTTGAGCAATTTATATATTTGAGAAGAATAAACTGAACAACAATTAAAATAAAAATAAAGAATTAAAAAATAAAGAACAACAATTAAAATAAAAAAATAAAAAATAAATTAAAAAAAGAATAAACCAAACAGAGGGGATATTGAAGACAACTGAAAGCCATGTGGCAACAAAGCTGGAGGACATGAATTTAACCTCTCTTTCTGTGAGGCAGCCTTAAGATGAGGGTGTTGTTGTGCCAAGCAGTGGGGGAAGGGTCTGCTGGTGGGGTGGCATATGCCAGGGAGGCATATGGGCTTATAGGGCTAATGGTGGCTTCCAGGAAGTTCATGGAACCCGCTGCCCTCACAGATCCTGAGTGGGAGCCCAATAGGCCTCTCCCCAGCCCCACATTCAGTCTAATGGAAGGTTTTTCTCCCTGCCAGAGAATTCACACCAAACCCACTGACCCCTGTGTAGGCAGCCCCTCCACTTGTGTCTTCATCCCCCAGGTTTCCTCCTTTAATCTCTTAATGATGTCGTCATCATTGTTCAACCTGCACTGTCCTGAATCCCTTACCTGGACACACTCATGCAAATGCTATCAAAGGATATCTCTTGCTTCTGTATCCACTCTCTGTACTACCAAATTATTCTCAGAATTTTTAAGTTGTCTTTACCCCATCTCTTTGGCCTCCCCTCACAGATTCCGCCAGTCCTACTGGATCCTCCTGTCCCCCCAGCCCACATTAGTGGTTCCCCGATCCTGGGGACTGTACCCTCTGTTCTGGGGTCACACCACCATGTCCCCTGCCTGTCCAGGGCCAGATCTCCTAGTCCTCCATCTGAATGGTTACATCATCCTCCTGCCCACTCTGGTGTCCCCTACACTTATGCCTGTTTGGTGTAGCCAGAGTGACCTGCTTAAAATGCACAGGGTTAGCTCTATCAGGACCTCCCATGTTCCCCACTAATCTCCAGGTCACATCCCAGGTCCTGAGCTTGTCATTAAGAGCACTTCATGGTTCCACTCCAATGTAACTCTTCCCTTTTGTTCCCCTCCCCACCCTTGCAACCCTGGCCCCAGAATTCTTTCTCTACAGCATACTCACTTTCCTGAGCGTGCACTGCCGTGTCCAACATCCTCTCTGCTGTCCCCTCTCCTCACCTAGCTGCTCTCATTCTTTGGGCCTGGGCTACCATCACAAGAAGCCTTCCTTCCCTCCCAACCTGAGGGCCCTGACTAGATGGCTCTCATTGAGTGTGGCCACAGCACCCTCTGCCAACTGATGTGGAGATCATGGGGTAGGATTGGGTTGGTTTATGTCCACATCTGTTAGCGCAGTCCCCATCACTCTCTGGACTGTCAGCATGTAGGGGACTGTGTGCGCTTAGTTCACTGATGCGTGCCTCACACCTAGGCTGGGTCAGAATCAGGAGTCATCCCACGGATGTGGGGTGGCTAAGCCCTCTGTGAAGGTGGGGGTCAGGACCTCCCATCCCTGCCCTTTCTGCTGAGGCTCTGCCCAGAGTGGCCTCAGCTAGCACTGTGTGGCGGTCATGGAAGGCATAGTAGAAACCACTCTGTACGGGGCACACCAGGAAGCCTCAAGGGATGGCACATGGCATCTTGGGGGGCCTGTCCCTACTGTGGTACTCGTGGGCTTCTAGCCTTTTTTGCCATCAAAGGGGTTCAGGTGTTAAGGACCCTCTGTTTCCCCTTTGTCTGCCCTCAGTGCCAAGGGCCAGCGTGTCTCACTGAAAGCCCATGTGCTTTGTTGCCTAGGCCTGAGTTCTTGGTCCTAAGCTTTGTGTCTTGCCTTCAGATGCAGCAGAAGGTCAAGGTAACTGTGCTTTGACTTACTCACTTTCCTCTTCTGCTTTGGCATCTATGCCTTGTTGTACCCTTTCTCTTCCCGCTACTCTTGTCGCTTCTCATCACCCTTCACCCATCCGCTTCCCTGGCACTCTCCAACTTGGCTGCAACCACAACCATTTTTTGGCTTTCCCTGATATGTGTGGGAGGGTGCCACCTGCCAGACTTTCTATCCCTAGGCAGTGTGTGGCTGGGTTCAGGGATGTTGGGGAGAGGGGTGGGTAGCCTGCCTGGGACTCAGATGCCCATTGGTGGTCATCCCCAAGGAGTAACTGAATGGCTACCCACAGGCAAGCCAGTACAGTTCATACCAGGATGATAGCTGGGTTGTGATCAGGGGTCAGGGTGCATTTCCCATCCCCTGCCTATTGGCTGGGAATAGCTTCTCTCAACCCCATTACCTGCCCTGCCTTATATGGGGGCCAGTCACACCTGCCAATGGCTGATGCTCACATTTTTCCTGGGCCCATCTGGTATCCGCCTTGAGCCCAGAAAGCATCAGGGCAGGTAGGTGTACTTTTCTAAGCAAAGAGCCTATGTGTAGCCCAGAAGGTCAGTGACTTATGACTTACACTAGAGCCTCCTCATTTGGTTTTTGGTTGTAACCATGACCCATTTTTCTCATAAGCCCAGACCTCTGATGAGATTTCCAGTCTCCTACTCATTCCAGGATGACAGGGACTCTTGATTCTCCCCAAGCAGCAGTAGGGTTGGGGTCCAATCTGAGGCCTGAGTAATGGTCCTTGTGTCCAGCATGGTGCTGCTCAGTGGCTAGAGTGCTGGTAAGCAGAGTCCCCAAGTCCCTCTAGGAAGTGTGTGGGCAGAAAGCCCAAATGACTAACTAGACCAGAGAAGCTATTGGTGGGCTGTGGGCCCTGTATGCCGGGGCAGGGACACTGCTATTCCCACTGCCTAGAGTCATCGGTTGGCCTCTCCATGTGGGTGTTGCCTGGGAAGGCTGTACACTAGCAGGCGGCTTTGTTAACATCTCCAAAGTGAGCCCCACTCAGCCATCTGCCCCTCCCTGCTCAGCATCCATCAGTTACTCATGTAGTGCTTGGCTCCCACTCTGCCTCCCTGGCCCCTGGGCCAGCATGCAGACCCATGGGTGACACTAATCCCTGCCATTGGGTACCTCCTCTGCTGAGCGGAGCCACTGACTGGCCCACAGTGTCACATGTGGTGGCACCTGCCATGTGGGAGTGGGGTGTCTGTCAGCTACCTTTGCCTTGTGTCATCATTTCTGACCATGATGATAAGAACTCATGGGAAGGCAGCACACTCCCAGACAGCCATTCTTCCTAGACAGGGACACTCAGGTGGCTCAAGATGCAGAGTCTGAGTCTGTAAGGGAGTTGTGCTTTTTTAACTGTAATGGAGGACTTGATCGTGAGTGCTTATTAATCATGGTGCCAGACCCTTTTGTTCTGTGTCAGTCACTAACTCTGTCCTTTGGCCTTTGCAGAGGGTCTCAATGCAGACTATGTGAAGGGAGAGAACCTGGAAGCTGTTGTGTGTGAAGAACCCCAAGGTGAGGACTTCTTGGTCAGTGTACCTGCTGGAGGTCTCCTGGCTAGTTGGCCTGACACTGAGCAGTAATGTGCTAGTGGAGCGAGAAGCACTGAGGTGTCTGTTTCTAGAATGTCCATCCAGAGCAAGGGGCTTTGGGGGCCCAGAGGTCCCTGCACTTAGCCCCTGATCAGCTGGCCACTAGGGACCACAGCCAAGACCAGCTGGTACCATGTAGAGGACTTCAGTGCACTGTTGGGGATCAGGCTCTGTTCCTGACTCATTTGAGCATGAGCCTCAGGCCCCTATACTCTCTGCAGTGGAAAGAGATGACTTCCAGACAAATTCTGATAGAGCCAGAACTTTTCAATTTTCAATTTGAAAACTTCCAAAAGCAAGAAGGAACTTGGTTAAAACATAGACCCTATTACATTTCCCTCCTTCCCGTCCTCTCTCCCTCTTCTGTAGTCATCAAGCCCTTTCTGGGTGCAGGAAGCATGAGCAATGAAGGCTGCATAAGTCAGGCTGCTGGCCTGGAGTGTCCAATTTCTCAGGGCATATACCACCTATGACCCCTGAATGCCAGTGGTCAGGAAAGGCTGTGGGAAAGGGAGAACCCAGCAGTTTTCCTTTGCAAAGGCTGGGGTAGGTGCAGACAGGGAGACAGGGGAGTGTGGTACATCTTGTGCCTAGACCAGATGGCAGCAGCAGTGGGGACAGGCCGCACTGGTGTGTAATGGTGGGGCAGGGTACTCCATGATGTTGCTTAGGAGAGAGTTGGCAGTAATGTACTGAATGGATTAAAAAGCCATGATTTAAAATATGGGAAAACTGACTCTACAGTAGCACTCACTAATTATTTTTAAAACTCTTAGCCACCATTGTATAAGCAAGCACATTCTATAGACCAGGTACTGTGTTAAGTGTTTTATTTAAAACAATCCTCCCAGCCACCCCATCAGGAGCATTTCTATGTTGCAGGTGAGGAATTGGAGGCTAAGCTGTTCTCAGGGTCTGTCCAGCTCCCTTCTCTCCAGGGCCCAGGATTGCCCTGACTACGGACAGAGTGGGTGCCAGAGGGGAGGTTGGCCAGGAGGGGCTGAGCTGCCCAAGCCCCAAACAGGAAAGACAAAGCCAGATCGTTATCCCCAGTAGGGGCCGACTTGTGTATTTGTGGCATCTCTGCAGGGTGGAAATCCCTTCTAACACGCATCTTCTCTTCCCAGTGAAATACTTAGAGCTGCCACCACAGTCCTCAGAGCCACCACAGCCCCAGCCGCCCAGGATCTGAGGGTCCCTCCCAGCAGCAGGCGCACAGTGGTGCTGCCACAGAAGACCAAGCTCATTTCATTTGGACCTGCAGCTCCTGTACCGCTTCTTTGATACCATTGGCTTCTCGTTCTGTTTTCTGGATGAGCTCTGGGTGTTTGTGAGTTTGATTTCTGTGCCCTGAACACAGGGTGGGGTGCCTGCCGTGCCACAGGCACACTGAAGAGACTTGGTGTTGAAATCCAGCCTTGGAAGCTGCTGGGTCACCAACTGCCCAAAGGCAGCCTGTCCCAGGCCTTAGTGAGCTGGGGACAGAGACCAAGCTGAGGGAGGGCAAGTCAAGCTTAGGGGACAAGAGACTGATCACAGGGGTAGTGTGATCCCTGAGACTGGCAGCCCTTGGTGTGACCTTGGAGAGCTGTTGGGGAGCCTAGCTAGCTAGTACCCAGAGCTTAGCACCCCTGTAATGAAAGAACCAGTGAACACTAAGTAACATTACACACATACAACACCCTGGTGGGGATAAGGGTGGGTGGGTCATTTGGGTCCTTTCCAGTTCCAGCTTTGATGCTCACTGCTGGGCTTCCAGAGAGCTGGTCCACATGGAGACTTCATTTCTTTAAGTGCAAACATGCATGCTATGATAGACTGCCCTGAGAGTTTAGGAATCCTCAGGTCTAATTCCCATCTGATTCCACAGGGGACTGGGTGTAGTCTGTAGACTGACATTGTTAGTTTTTAGGAATCATTTATATGCTCGAAATGTATTTTATCATGGGCAGGGGAGGTGTCATCCTCCACCCTGTTTGTGTTTTCATTTTGCTAGCAAACAGACATCATGAATGCGCATCAAAGCCAGACAATGCTGTTGCTTGCTTAGAAATATATTTGAGGGGGATAGGAGGAGAGGGGAGGCGAGAAGGATGTTTGCTTGGTTTAGTGACTTACACCTGACTTGCAAAGTTTGTAGCTACTGTCTGCCCTGTTGATGGTGAATAAGCACTGGGTGCTTGCTCACTATGGTAAACACCAGAACTCGGCCCTGGACCCTCACCTGGGCTGCTGCTGTCTGGTTTGGGCTGGAGTAAAGCTGGCTTCCTGTTTGGCCCACATGTGGTCCTGTCCCTGTGAGCTCTGCTGTCAAAGGCTGACCTAGAGTCTAAAGCCACAATCTATTGCTAATCATTTTGCAGTGTCAAAAATCAGTTTTGAAAGCATAATATAGGTCAGGAAGGATACAAGTTCATGTGCCTCTGCCCTGCAAGGGAGGCCTCACGAATTCCACAGGCTGTATGTTAGCTCCTTGTGTGCTGTGCTGGGATAAGATGAAACTACAACTTGTTAAGAAAACAGTCCAAATCTGAACAGACCCCTTAGGTTATCTAATGCCTGCCTTGTGTGTTCATTTTAGTGCTTGCTTAAAAACATACTCTTGGGGTGGTAATCAATTGCAGTGGGTGGTTTAATGTTGTCCTTTGGATCTATTCCCAGTGCAGGCCTGCAGGTCCTAAAATGCCTTCTCCCGTGTGGGGGTACATTGCAGCCAGGAATGTGTATCTTTGAGAGGGCATGAAACATGGAAGGCATTGGTTGGAAGTTATGCCTGTTTCCAGCACCTCCCAGCCCCTCACAGTAGGTAGATTGCTGTCACTTTTGCTGGGCTTGTCCCTCCCAAGGATGGCAAGAGTTGATGGCCTCTTCCCCTGACCATTACTGGGTAGGAGGTAGCTATGAAGGATTTTTGCATCAATGGCTTGTTGCCATGTAGACAGGATGACCTCAGGACTCAGGGAAGGCAGGAGTTGGAGGGATCACATTAGGATGTCTGAGTACCAAGACCCCCGAGGCATTTTAAAGGATAAAAAATATGGGCAGCACTTGCCTGTGGTAAAATATTTCTCCTCCCTGACACTAGAAAGTGTACACATTTATAGAGAAGTCTGTCACAACAGTGAGTAGTATGAGGAGTGATGTAGCCTGTGTGTCCTGGCATGGCCAGGCATGGCACTGGTACTAGGCGGTTGGGCTTCTCCACTGGGAGGCCGGAAGCCAGGTGCCCGCCCCTAGCTGTTCCTTTCAGCTTTAACCTGAGGCTTGTGATGGCAAAGAGCCTTCCGTCCTCCAGCTGTTGTGAGAAGTCAACACACTCTCTGTAAAGGCATCTTCTCAGCAGCAGTGACTTCAGTTGGCAAACCCATTTTATTCCCACTTAGCTATCTGGGTGTCTTCTACAGAATGCCCACAGCCAGGTACCCAGATCTGCCCCTAGTGGCTGGCCATGCCTGAAAGGTCACTCACTCATTTGCAGAGCTCTCATCCTGGGGCAGCAGCGGGTGGGGAGGACTAACACCTGCAGAAGCCCACAGGACTCTTGTAACTGTGTGGTTAAAGTTGCATGGGCCAGCATGGGCCTGTCCTAGGTGACGGGAGATAAAGAGTGAATTAGAAGGGTCAATTGAAAAGAGCCAATCTGTATCAGCTTAATGTGGTGGTGGGGGGCAGTGTTAACAATAACTGAGCACATGGAGGAAGGAGACATGGCACCTTTGTGGGGTGAGGTACCCTCCAGGGTCGGACCCACAGAACAGTGCGAGGACCACTACTTTGGCAACCTAGGGGTTAGTACCAGTTCTCTAGGAAGAAGAAATAGAGACTGATCTCAGAATCCCTGGTACTTTTTATGTGCTTGTATTTAAATATGAATTGTAATCTGTCTCTTCTTTGCATTAAACAAAATGGAACCTAACAGCTGATTGCCTTGTGATGCCATTTAAGGTACTTCCTTTGTCAAGTGATGCTGTTTGTTTCTTAATTTATAAGGAGCTGACCTTTTCCACATCCTCCCCAGCCACATGTATTTCTCTAGAAGGTGAGAGGATGCTTAGGGCTTCCGGGGAGCAGCCCCTCTCAGGGTACAAGGAGCTAAGGCCTGATGTCAGGGGTGTGGGGGGGGATGACAGAGGCCCTAGACTCAAAACTCCCAAGCCCATTACTCTGCATTCTTCAGAGAAAGGCAGTATCTACGGAGGATGCAAGGTCTCGGCAGTGGTTTCAGCCACAGAAAGCTGAGCAGGGAGGCGGACCCCTGCGCCCTGCCACTCGCCATTGCCGCTGTGTGCAGAATGGCTGTTTGTTTGGGATCCAGTGTGCCCTAGTCATGACTTCACAGCTGGGCTTAAAAACTGAAAAGACAGACATTTCACTGTGAGGGTTTTCACATTGACATGGTGGCATTTTTGTTCTTGTTGTAAAATAGCACCAAGTCTTCAAACCCAATCACATTGAGTGACTTCAGTGCAAAGGTTCTGCATGGCCAGCTAAGACCTGGCACAGTGGCCCTCCCAGCCTTGCTACTGGGATGTCACTGCTGGGGACTACAGCTACAGTGACTGCTCCATGGAGAGAGACAAGGAACCCAGACCCTTTTAAGAAGGGTGACCTGCAGGGGTCGCTGTGGTATCCAAGCCCTTATAGCCCCCCTGCAGAAGGCCAGCATTCCTTCTGTAGACTTGGGGTGGGGACCTTGGGGCTTCTCAGAAGTCTGCTGGGTTTTAGACTCTAGGACTCATGGCCGGGAAAGACAGCTCTGCCTCCTCAGAGCTACACCTGACTCTCGGGTGTCTCCAGGACTTCCCCGTGTCCTTAACATTTTCTCAAGGTACTTACCCATTTCAGCCAAAACACTGAAGACTTGTGATAAACTGCATTTACAATTTAGTAAATGAATTAAATCATGTAAAGGCACTTTACATATATTGCACTTGGCACATAATAAAATAACATGAATTGAATGTTTACTATTGCTAATTTTCCCCAAGGGAAAAAATCTACCAAAATACTTTAAAAAATGACAGAGCAAACATTATTTTAATTACCAATTGAAATATAGTGCATCAGATGAGGCAAATAAGATACATATACCAGTTTTTAAAAATCTGAACCGTAGAGTTTTACATTCTAGTACACTTAAATAAAACCGAAAGAAAAAAAAAAGAATTGTTTCGGTAACAAAACTATGTTTCAAATTGTTTTAGAAATAGTTTTCTGCTAGAAACACACAAAGGAAAATGATCTGTATTGCTGCTTTCAAATCAAATGGGAGTTTCTAGGGCTCCTTCTACGGTCCAGCATACAGAGGAGTGTGGGGCTAGCCCAGTCCAGGCCCCCACCCTGCCCCAGCACCAAACTAGCTGAGGCAGGAATAAGTGCACTCTGCTTCTCTGGTTCTATCACAAGGCTCATCTAGTCCCCTCCAATTTTAATAGTCTTAGTGCATCTGGGGGATTAAAGAATATTTCTAGGGGAAAAATGGCAAATGTCTGCATTTAGGAAAAAATCAGTGTATCAATGAATAATCCGGTTTATCCATTCATAAATAAGCTTTCAGATATGTTGGGAACATAAGTCAGAAACAATTGAACTGTGACTTAGAAACAAATCCCCAGCTGATAAAAATTGAGAATTCATTTTAAGTGATCAAATTACTTTGAGGAAGTACTTCTGATACCCTACAGATACCAGATAATTTTCTGCAAGAATCAGAAAGTACCAAGTTGAAAAAACATCTGTTCTCTATTTGACTGTAAAAAACCTTTTTTAAGAAGAATACATTTTCAAAAATAAGGTCAATATGTAAGACTTGGCACAGCATCCGGTAATTTGAAACAAACTGGATATTCCAATGCAGTTGTACTCGGGTCTGACCCTATGAGCTTCTGAGGCCCCTGATTTGAAAGGCAAGCTTAATTCCTACAGCAAAGGGGGTCCCTTTGACTGGCAGAGCAGGGGGAGGGTGTGCCTACGGGGGTGGGCGCAAATATGCAAGATTCTGTAACATGCCAGACAGGGAAGCTCAAGAGTTTTAGCACTAGTGGATGGACCAGTTAATCGTAAATTAGTTCCTGCCCATACTGATAGAGGCCTAGAGCCCAAAGTCAGTGAGTGAAGGTGCAAAACTAGGAGGGGAGACCTGCTTGGAGAAGGTTTTCTCTGAGAGGAGAAAACCAAGGGAAGTGTGTGCCATACTTTTGGCAACTGAAGCCACAGCACAGTGGTTGCTTTAAAATATTGACATTAAATCATATGGGTAAACTACATTAAAGGGATATTCAGACAGGCAGATAGCAGGTGAGAGCTGACTCACTTTGACACAAATGGCCGGCAACAACGAAGCAGGAGGCTGCAAGGCCACACAGGCCAGGAGCTGTGGACAGGCAGCTCCTTAAAGGAGTCCATGGGAAAGCCAGCACCTGCTCAGAGCTGCCAGTCCTCAGTTTCCCTTCTGCAAAGCCATCCCGAGAGAACCTGCTGCTATTGCCATCAATGGTCTAGGCCACCTCAGGAGGCCAGAATTAAGGTGAGGACAGAAGACAATGCCATTTAAATGACCATATTCTAACTGCATTTCAAATGTACCACATAAAAGTTAGCATGAGCTTTGTTTGAAAATAATGTCTTACACAGTCCAGTTAGGGGATACCTCCTGGGGTGACTGGTCTAAACATAAAGACATAGGAAAATAAATGCATATTTGGTTTTTTTTTTTTCAAAAATACCTTATATGTACACAACAGTAATTGGTACAGGGGTCCCCTTGCAAGAGAATACTCTAGAACAGAGGGCAATGGTCTGTCTTTCCCCCCAGGTAGTTAATTTTAACAGTTTTCAAGTTGTAGCAAGGAGCTGAAAGCAGCCTCGTGGCTGGCAACATGGTCTGTAAGTGAATGGCATTTGTTTCAATGAAAGAAATAGTATGAGGCCTTCTTGATCCTAAGCACTGCATTCCATTCACTATGGCTTCTCCCAAGCTGCCTGAGCAATAGAAAGTTGGGTCACAGGGTCAGTGGGACAGATGGCCACCCTGAGAAACCAGAAAGGAGGGAAATGGGGTGTTCGGAAAACAAAAAGTATAGGTGACAGTGGGAGCTGTCAGCTAGCCACACACATGGTCACTGGTTGGAAAGGCCATCCAGATGTGGAGGCACTAGGTCTAATCCTAAAAGACAAGATCACAAGCTACAGCCAGAACAGGTTGCAGGACCCTTGCCTGAGTCACCGGGAGACCAGTGGAGCTGCAGGATGGCCTTGATGGCTGGACTCCCTGGAATTGCCAACCCTGGAGCCCATCAGACTGAGGTGTGCACAGGTGTGACTGAGTGGGAAGGTGAGGAGCCCCGCTCAGATGGGGATGAGGCTCGAGTGGCCATCTCCCGCTGCAGGTCCTCCACCCTCTTCTGCAGCTCCGCCCTGATGGCCAGCAGCTCCTTGAGATTTTGGTGAATCGGCATCTGGGGGCAAGCAGGACACAGCTGGATTAATGGGCCACTCTTGGGCACTGTTTCTAACATAGCCTTTCAGCATGCAGATGCTGCTAACTGCAGGTGAGTTCAAAACCAATATGGCCTGTGTGTCTGAAGTCTCTAAGCCAAGCTACAGGGCCCCCCTACCCAGGAGCTGGGGGCTTCAGCTGGCCTTGTGAAGATGCTTCGATGCTTCTGTCACCTGTGCTCTTTGGCCAGCTTGTACGGGTTCTCAGAGAACCCTAGTGGCCTCAGGTAAAACCCCAACTGTACATCAGGCAAGGCCAGTCACCGACTAGGAAAGGAACAGTCAGTCTTCATCAGACTGGTGGGAAAATGCAATTGGCTTCTGACATGCCCTAGAGCACTGTTTACATGTATGCCCCCTGCACGCACACATACCTCCAACACCTCTGAATTTCTGCAACTTTAAAATAGCTCTACTGGCTAAATACACTTCTGTTAAATCAGCACTTTCTGCAACTTGAAGTTGTATTCGTTTTCATCATTTGGAACAGGAGCTGGTAGAAGCCACTGGAGAAGGTAGTGCAGAGGGAAGTCCCTTGGGGGCACTGGCTCCTTCCTCCCTCCCTCTATGCAACAAGGGACAACCAATTAACACCCTCCAATGGCTTCCTCTTTCCACCCTGGGGGCAACAGCCTGACCTTGGCTTCAAGGCCCTGTGTGGTCAGACCCTAGGCTGCCTGTCCTGCTCACTTCTCACAAGGTCCTACCTACACGCCCCTCTAGCATTCCAGAATCCTCTAGTATTTGGAAGGTCCCATGCATGTGCTTTCACTTCTACCCCTTCACATGCATGCTCGCTTCATCCCACAGCAACCAGCACAAATAGCACATGCTCTGGGTAGAAGGCTTTTGGACTCTCCATTCCCACCAAGCTTGTTTGTTTCATCAGGGATGCCAATGATAGCCTGACTGGAGGGAAGAGGAAAGGGGGGTGACAGAGATGAGAGGGAGGAACAGAAATACAAAAGGGGGAGGACAGAGACAAAGGGGTGACAGAGATGAGGGGGAAAGGAAAGGGCAGAGATTTGAGTGAGTGAGCCAAGAGATGAGAAGAGAGGAAGAGTGCAAGAGAGGGAGTGAAAAATAGGTCAGCTGGGTGCCTCCACCATAGCAGGGTGACTCAAAGACCAGCACTAAAGAGGCCGAAAATAAACTTGCTTCATCAGGTCTGAGGAAGAAGGGATAGGACAGCAATGTGGGACTCTGACAGCAAAGGCCCCTCAGATAAGAGAAAGTTAGGGATCAGAGATAGGAAACAGCACTGCTCTTGGCCTTAGGACCTATTTGGCATTTTCCTGTTTGCGAGATCATTTGGTTCCAATCAAATGACAGATTGCTTTGCAATCAGGCTCCTGTTAACACACATGCAACTGGTCTTAGAGAGAGCAGACAGTGCGGGGAATACAGGTTCACACCCAGGGACCAAGAGGAATATTATACATTTCTGTGCAGCCTTTCAGATGTTTTAGTGTATGTAATCTTTACTGACAATAAGTCAAAGGCATGCTTGCTCAGGAAAATGCACACCTAGGGGACAGTCACCCAGTGGGTGCTGGCATGTGTGAGATACAAGCCATGAGGGTTCCAAAGGACACAAGGTATTTGCTGGGCCCTCCACCCCACCCAGCAATCCTTTGATGGATGCCCAGGAGCCCCTTTCCAGGCAACCAATTTAGCCTATCTTCAGAAGAAAGAGGCCCAACAAGCTTGTGCCCCCATCTATCCCTCCCTGTTCCTCCTCCTTTCTGCTCAGCCTGGCTCACTAACTCTGTCATGGATACTCATATCAACCTTCTTGCTGATTTCTTTGCCACAGCCTTCACTGCCCGCCCCTCCCCCATGCCCATCCATCTTAATGCTACCAGAGAGAGCTTTCTAGAACATATACCAGGTCTTGCCCTACAAACTCTGGTGGGGGTAGGGGTAGGGTGCTCCCATAGTTTCTGGGATAAAGTGCAAACTCCTACAGATGCTTTACAAGGCACTCTGAGCCTTGGGCCTGCAAAGCTCTGGCCTTGGATGTTACCAAGGCCCAGCCCCCTCTCCAACACAGTTTTCCTGGCGCCTAGAAGGTCTCCAAAGCATGCCTGCTGCATTGAGGATAAAAAGCTGTGCCCCATGGGACTGCCTTCCAGTTCTCCCTTCTGTGTTGTACAGGGCAGGGAGAATGCAAAAAGCTGGACCACTTGCCTACCACCTTTCAAGGTAGGGACTCATTTTACACTCAAGTCCCTCTACCCCTGCAAGCTCTCAGAGAGGCTAAGGACCTTGTCCCACATCAGGCATCAGATCATCATCAGAGACAAAGTCACCACCAGAAACACTATTTGGCCTTGGCTTAGGGGCAGCCTTCCCTTCCATGACTGCCCTGTGCCAGGGGACCTTAGTGCCTAGTGGCCAGACTGGCCACTAGGGGATGAGTTGCCCAAGGCATTGGCCAATCCAAAGAGGGAAGGGGAAAGGATTTGTGGAACATACTTGTGAGGAAGCCTTCTGGAGGCCACAGATGATTGCTAACTGATGCCATAGAGCTCAGGATGGATGCTCATTGGTACAGGCGTAAGCACTAAACATATGAAATGAGTTACTAATGGCTTACTGGCCACAAATAAAATTAATCTATATTTAAAACACTGATCACTGACCAAAGAAGCTGACTAAATTTATACTCTTTGTTTTCACAGGGTAAGGAGTTGAGACCGTGTCTTTCTGGCTTCAGATGTTCCTTCAATAAAGAAAATATTTTACAACTCTTAAAAGTTAGCATTTTTGATACTCAGAAGACACACTAAACCCAGAACCTGTTTGGTATTTAGAAATGTGCTCTGGCTGCCTTAGTGCTAAGGTCCCCTTACATCAATGTAGAAATGCTCACTGCCCTTGCTGCTCTATGCTGTTGTAACATAGGAGGCAGCTAGTGGCCCCTTGCACCATGTTACAAATTTACATGGTACACGGTAACAGAAGCTGGGGCCCTCATATAGTAAATGGAGGGGAGTTTCAGTTCAGGGAAGTTTATTAAAGAAGGTTCTCAGATCACCAGCAATTGGCACCATGAGAGACAGAGGGCAAGGAAAGCATTTCCAGAGTTGGAAGGGGGATGGTTGAGGGGCAGCCTGTGGAGCATGGAGTCCACCAGCCTGGGAGGAGGGGGTGGCAGAGGTACAGGTACAGTAGACTCCTGGTTCTAGGGCCAGCTCAGAGAGAAGGACAAGTACTGCGATGAGCATGCCCTGATCATGATGTTCTGGAAAACAGGCCTCAGGTCTTGAGGGTGGCATGGCTGACTCAGGTTCTATAGAAGGAAAGGGCTTTTGTAGCTAAAGCTTTGTGGAACAAATGAAATGAACCAGGAGCAGGGAAGGACAGGCAAGTGATGAGCACCTTGGGCTGTGATGTTAGAGAGAAAGGGAGCTGGTCAGGAAATGAAACACAGTGCCATGGGCAGTAGTTTGCATCTCTCAGAGCCTGGAGCTAAGTGTACAGTGAGTGAATTTTCCAGTATGGAGGAAAGGTTACTGAAGGGATGGTACCTTCCAAGTTCAAGTGCCAGTCCAACTGAAAAGAGAAATAACAGTTGGTCTTCCCCATGGCTAGTGGGGCCTGGGGATTGTTATGGGTTGAATTATATCCCCCCATTCATATGTGGAAGTTCTAATCCCCTGTACAACAGACTGTGACTGTATTTGGAGAAGGGCTTTTTATAGAGGTGATCAGGTTAAAGTGAAATCATTAGGGTGAACCCTAATCTGATATGACTGGTGTCATTATAAAAAGGGGAAATTTGGACACGGAAACACACATAAAGGGAAAACAATGTGAAGAGACACAGTGAGAAGATAGCCATTTATAAGTCAAGGCGGGAGGCCTGGAGCAGATACTTCCCTCATGGACCTCAGAAGGAACCAACCCTGCTGATAGCTGATCTTGGACTTCTAGCATCCAGAACTGGGAGATAATATATTTGTGTTGTTTAAGCTACCCAGCCTGTGGTACTTCGTTGAAACATGCCTGTAGAGCAGGAGTCCCCAACCTCTGGGCTGTGGACCAGTACCAGTCTGGGCCTGTTAGGAACTGGGCAGCACAACAAGAAGTGAGCTTGAATGTAATGTGCTTGAATCATCCCCAAACCATCCCTCCCACCCAAGTCTGTGGATAAACTGTCTTCCACAAAACTGGTCCCTGGTGCCAAAAAGGTTGGGGACCGCGGCTGTAGAGACTGTGAAGACAATGAATGAGAGGGAAGGACTGAGAAGGAAGACAGCAGAGGAGAAAGGCAGATTTGTGTATCTGCAGCCAACAGAAGTGATGATGTTAAAACCCTAGAAACACACTCCAGGTGAACTGCCAAGAAACCCTAAGAATATTAACTCAAAAAAAAAAAAAAAAAAAAAGAAGAAGAAAACCAACTTCAAGTTCCAGCCAAGATGGAGGCACAGGCAGAAACACTTCACTTCATCACACAACCAAAAAAAGGATAATAATTAATTTAAAAACAATAAACAACCAGACCTGCCAGAATAGGAAACTGCATGGAACTCCAACCACCAAGGAGCTAAAGAAACTTTCATCCAGACAGGTAGGAAGGTTGGAGACAGGCAGCCAGGTGGGTGGAGAGGACCTGTAGCAAGGTGGCGGCCCCAAAGGGTGAGGAGGGGATGGCTCACCAGGAAACTAAAGACTCAAAACCTCTAGCAGTAAAATACTCTGGGCATTGTGAAGGCAGGAGAAATGCCCAGTCTCACAGGAGAGTTCATTGGAAAGTGGGGCTACTGTGGAGTCAGCAAGTACCACTGTTCCCTCTCTGATCCCTCCCCAAAAGCACCACAACGCAGCAAAGAGGGTTGCCCCACCCAGGCAAATGCTTAAGGCCCCGACCCCTTACAACATAACAGGTGCGCTGAGACAAAGAAATGTGGCCCCAATGAAAGAACAGGTCAAAACTCCAGAAAAAGAGTGATGAGGAGATAGACAACCTATCTGATGCAGAGTTCAAAATAATGGTAATCAGGATGCTCACAAAAATGATTGAGCTTGGGCACAATATGAAGAAATGAAAGCTACACAAAGTGAACTAAAGCAAAATATAGAAAGAACCAACAGTGAAAGGAAGGAAACTGGGACTCAAATCAATGATCTAGAACAAAAGCAAGAAATAAATATCCAACCAGAACAGAATGAAGAAACAAAAATTTTAAAAAATGGGGAGAGGCTTAGAACCTCTGGGACAACTTTAAGCACTCCAACATGCGAATCATAGTGGTGCCAGAAGGAGAAGAGGAAGAGCAATAAATTGAAAACTTACTTGAACAAATAATGAAGGAAAACGTCCCCAATCTGGCGAAGGAAACAGAATTCCAGAAAGCCCAGAGAATCCCAAAGAAATTGGACCCAAGGAGGAACACACCAAGGCACATCATCATTAAGTTACCCAAGATTAAAGATAAAGGAGAGAATCTTGAAAGCAGCAAGAGAAAAGCAGACAGTTACCTACAAGGAGTTCCCATAAAACTATCAGCTGATTTCTCAGAAGAAACCTTACAGGCCTGAAGGGGCTGGAAAGAAGTATTTGAAGTCATAAAAGGCAAGGACCTGTATCCAAGATGACTCTATCCAGCAAAGCAATCATTTAGAATGGTAGGGCAGATAAAGTGCTTCCCAGATAAGATCAAGTTAAAGGGGTTCATCATCACCAAGCCATTATATGAAATGTTAAAAGGACTTATCTAAGAAAAAGAAGAGACTTCTGGCCAAGATGGAGGCGTAGGTGGACACACTGTGCCTCCTTGCACAGTGAAAATTAAAGACAACAAAGATTTAGAAACAAAAAAACCCCAGAACTGATAGAAAATTGAACTGCACGGAAGTCCAACAACCACTCTTCCTGACCGGTAAGAGGGGCAGAGTCGTGGCAGGAAAAAGTGGAGGTTGGTGGACTGGGGTGCACAGGCAGCAGCGGCTACCAGAACCCAGGTGCACAGGCGGTGGCTAGAGGACCCCGGGCATTGGGGTGGCAACAGTGCAGACCCAGTGAGGTTGCAC
Organism: Anoura caudifer; assembly: GCA_004027475.1. Classification (NCBI taxonomy): domain Eukaryota; kingdom Metazoa; phylum Chordata; class Mammalia; order Chiroptera; family Phyllostomidae; genus Anoura; species Anoura caudifer. The sequence continues at coordinate 48,925 of PVKU01009344.1, forward strand.
AAGGGGGCTGGCTGACCAAGTGGTCCCGCATTCCCGCGCAGATAATCCAGGCGAAGGGGAAGCAGTGGAAGGGACTGGAATCTGAGAGAGAGCAGAGCAAGCGCCATTGTTCCCTCTCGGACCCCGCCGCCACATACAGCGTCACTACCCAGCAACTGGGCTGCCCTGCCTTGAGGAACACCTAAGGCTCTGCCCCTCACTATGTAACAGCTGTGACTGGACTGAAAAAAAAAAATGGCTCAAACGGGAAAACAAATCAAAGCCCCAGAGCCAATTTATCTAAGCGACCAAGGGATAGCCAACCTATGAGATGCATACTTCAAAGCACTGGTGATCAGGATGCTCACAGAATTGGTTGATTTTGCTCACAAATTAGATGAAAAAATGAAGGCTACAATAAGTGAAATGAAGGAAAACGCACAAGGAACCAATAGAGATGGGAGGAAAACTGGGACTCAAATCAATGGAGTGGACCAGGAGGAAGAAACAACCAACCAGACAGAAAAGAAGGAAGAAACAAGAATTCAAAAAAATGAGGAGAGGCTTAGGAACCTCCAGGACATCTTTAAATGTCCCAACATCCAAATTACAGGGGTACCAGAAAGGGAAGAAGAGCAACAAGTGAAAAAGTTATTTGAACAAATAATAAAGGAGAACTTCCCCAATCTGACAAAGGAAATAGACTTCCAGGAAGCTCAGAGAGTCCCAAAGAAGTTGGACCCAAGGAGGAACACACCAAGGCACATTATAATTACGTTAGCCAAGATTAAAATGGAGAGAATTCTAGAAGCAGCAAGGGACAAGGGGACAGTCACCTACAAAGGAGTTCCTATCAGACTGTCAGCTGATTTCTCAAAAGAGACCTTCCAGGCAAGAAGGGGCTGGAAAGAAGTATTCCAATTCTTCAAAGGCAAGGACCTACATCCACGATTGCTCTATCCAGCTAAGCTGTCATTTAGAATGGAAGGGAAGATAAAGTGCTTCTCAGGTAAGGTCAAGTTAAAGGAGTTCATCATCACCAAGCCCTTAGTATATGAAATGTTAAGGGGACTTATCTAAGAAAAAAGAAGATAAAAAATAGGACAGTAAAAAGACAGCAAACTCACAGATATTAACAACCACACCTAAAACAAAAGCAAACTAAGCAAACAGCTAGAACAGGAACAGAAACACAGAAATGGAGATCACATGGAGGGTTAGCAACAGGGGAGTGGGAAGAGGAGAGGGGGAAAAGATACAGACAATAAGTAGCATAGACGGTAGGTAGAAAATAGATGGGGAGGGCAAGAATAGTGTGGGAAATGTAGAAGCTAAAGAACTTATGACACATGGACATGAACTAAAGGGGGGAATGTGGGTGGGAGTGGGTGTGCAGGATGGAGGGGAATGATGGGGAAGAAATCGGATAACTGTAATAGCATAATCAATAAAATATATTTAAAAAAAGAAAAAAGATAAAAAATATGAACTCTAAAATGACAACAAACTCACGACTATCAACAACTGAACCTAAAAAAAAAAAAAAACAACCCCAAAACTAAGCAAACAACTTGAACAGGAACAGAATCCCAGAAATGAAGATCACTTGGAGGGTTATCAATGAGAAGGGGAAGAAGGAGAATGTGGAGTAAAAGGTACAGGGAATAAGAAGCATAACTGGTAGGCATAAAATAGACAGAAGCAGGTTAAGAATATTATAGGAAATGGAGAAGCCAAAGAACTTGTATGTATGACCTATGGACATGAACTAAAGGAGGTGGGGAAAAGCTGGAGGGTAGGGTATGCAGGGCAGAGGGGTATAAAGGGGAGAAAAAATTGGGACGACTGTAATAGCATAATCAATAAAATACACTTTAGAAAAAAGAAAGCATAAAATAAAATAGTTTCAAAAATTGAAAAAAATAAACTTCTGTAGAAAGTCATCTGTCCACCAGAGGTGAGTGCTCCCTCCACCAGTCTGCTCCCTACCTTGCAGACTGGGCACCTATGTGATGAAAATTAGGGGTGGGGCAGGACTGTGTAGTGGAGAGGCTTGGGGGAGCATCTCAGGAACCCTAACTGGTAGTGCCTGAGCCACAGCCCAAGCTAAGCCACTGAAAACCAAGGGTGACCAAGGCTTGGCTGCCTGGCTTTGATGGCACTGTTCTCTAATATGTTTTTAATCTCAGAAAATGTTAGAGTGAAAAAGTGTGGCAGGAGGAGGAAACTTTACCCCTTCTTCAAGTGGCACCTGTTCTGTGACTCAGCACAGGCCACCTTTTTTTGTACTACCAGAATTTAGAAACTGGAACCACTATGCATTTTTCAAATATCCCCCCACTGACTCCACATGTGGTACCCTGCATAATTGGTACTGCTAACCACATAAAACCTCTGCATCATGTTCCTGGAAAGACTAAGTCAAACATGGTAGCTGATAATAATTCATCTATGTGCCCATCAGCAGCAGAAGTCAGAGGTGCTAAGGTTTTTAACTCCAACCCAACAAATGGCATCTCAATTGGTGTGTGGAAGGAACCTGCTGGAACATGAACATAAAAGGGTTGAACCCTGAGAGGCAAGGGCAGAGGATCTTCAGTATAATGTTCTAACACCTAGCATGCACCCATTACTGTAACACCATCTTTACTTAAACAGAAAGACATGCTCTTTTGAAAAGAGAAACAAAAAGATACCTGAGGCCTCATTCGTGGATTCCATCGCACATAATAGTTTACCCACAATTCCAAATGACTCAGACTAGCAACAGGATATAAGACGTGGTTTTCATAATTCACAAAGAAGGGATTAGAAAATTCATCAAGCTGACTATTGATATAAGACCATAAGGATATAGTCTTTGTGGGTACATCCTGAAAAACAAAAAAGGAATACATTGAAATAAATTCAGCTTTTCTTTTTATATTCTCAAGATTTTGTATTACATAAAGAAAAAGATTTGCATAATGAATGAAGCAAGTTCAAACTGAAATTCAGGAACATTTACTAAGCCCCACACCTATCCCTCTGTCATACATTGCCTCATGCAAGGGATGACATGAAAACACCCACTGATTACTAACCTAGAAAAACATATTGCTGAATTTGATAACATCTGGCCACTGTATCTGCATGAAGGCAGAATGAGAGCTTTCTAGGAACTGTGAAATGATGGGGCTCATCCATAACAAATGCACTTTAAATTCTGGTTTGCAGTTTGCTTTTGCAACTCTTAAGGACTATGGGTAGAATTTATAGATAAGATTCATTTCATGGAAAATCACGGTGCTCTTGTGAAAAACATGCCAGAGTAGCAGGCTGGAGAAGCCTTGTAGAGGAGTAAATGTATCATTAAATTATATCTCCCAACCACCTGATTTCACAGTGCACTGTTTAGAAATACCATAATCATTTACGTTGCTCATGTGAATGAAAACGCCTAAACCCACAGGCATGGCAGGGCAGCTAAACATTAAAGATGAATCAAGCACAGTGACAAAATCAAAATAATAAAATGGTGAGACCAAGAGCATTTTCTACCATTCTGCTCTTCCCAGGAGAGCTGACTTCCTCACAAGGTATCCAGACTCAGAAAAATCAATTAGGACCTTTTCATATTTTTAAATTTTATTTATTGATATTTAGAGAGGAAGGGAAAGTAGGATAGAGAGAAGGAGGGAGGAAGAAGGAGAGTGGGAGAGGGAGAGAGAGGGGGAGGGAGAAAGAGAGATTGATTTGTTGTTCCACTTATTTATGCATTCATTGCTCTATTGTATGTGCCCTGACCAGGACCAGGATAGAACCTGCAACCTTGGTGTATCGGGATGGTGCTCTAACCAACTGAGCTACCCTTCTAGGGTGGACCTTTTAATATTTTATATTTTGTATTTACAAGAGAAATACCACCAATAATTCAAGGGACTCTCAAATAACCAAAACAAACTTGGGGGGAAAAAGCAAATTTGGAGGTCTCAACTTTCCAACTTCAAAACTTACTACAAAGCTATAGTAATCAATACAGGTTGTGCTGGCATGTGATGGATATACATGTGGATCAATGGAATAGAAAAGAAAACAGAAACAAACCCTCACATTTAGTCAACTGATTTTCAACAAGAATGCCAAGAAAATGGGGGAAAGATGATAGTCTTCGCAACAAATGGTGATGGGACAACTGGATAACCACATGCAAAAGAATGAAGTTGGACCCTTACTACACAATACATACAATAAGTAACTGAAAAAAATGGATCACAAACCTAAATTTAAGAGCTAAAGTATAAAACTCTTAGGAAAAAAACCATTGGCCCAAATCTTCATGACTTTGGGTTACATAATTCTTTCTTAGATGTGACCCTATAAGCACAAGCAACAACAGAAAACATAAATTAGATTCTATTGAAATTAGGGACTTGTTTCAGATGACACCATCAAAAAATGTAAATAACACAGAATGGGAGAAAATTTTTGTGAATTATATCTGATAAGGGACTTATAGATATATAAAGAATACATAAGGAACTCTTACAACTCAATAATAAAAACACAACCTAAAATAGGCAAAGTATATGAATAAACATTTGCCCACAGAAGATACACAGGTGGCCAATAAGCACATGAAAAGATGCTCAGCATCATTAGTCATCAGGGAAATGCACATCAAAACCACAATGAGATCCCACTTCATAGCCACTGGGATGGGTAGAATCAAAAAGACACAATAAGTGTCTGCAAGGATATGGAAAATGGAAACCTTAGACATTGTTGGTGAGTAAAATGTTGCAACAGCTTTGGAAAACATCTGGGTTCCTCAAAAGTTTAATACATAGAGTTACCACATGACCCAGAAATTCTACTTTTAGGTATCTACCCAAGAGAAATAAAAACATATGTCCGCACAAAATCTTGTACATGAGTGTGCATAGCAGCATTATTCATAATAGCCAAAAGTGAAAACCACCCCAAAAATCCATCTGCTGATAAATGAATAAACAAACTGTGGTCTCTTCATAAAATAGAATATTGTTCTGCCATAAAAAGGAATGAAGTACTGATACATGCTGCAACATGGATGAACCCTGAACATATGCTGAGTGAAATAAGCCAGTCACAGGAGGACAAATTTTATGATTCCATTTACATGAAATGTCCAGAAGAGGTCAATCTATAGAGATGAAAAATAGTGTTTGCCAGGGGCAGGGGACAGGCTGGGGCATGGGAAGTGATTGCTAATGGGTCTAGGGTTTTTTTGAGGGTGATGAAAATTTTATAAAAGATGTTGATGGTTGCACACTCAATATACTAAAAGTCACTGATATGTATACACTTGTAAAGGGTGAATTGTGTGGTATTTAAATTATATCTTGAGAGTTCTTTTAAGAGTCCATTTTGGCAAAAAAAAAATATTTAAGAACCTAAGGGTTTAAATTCTGCATATTGTACATACGAACTTATTGTTACTGATTTTTTTTTAATGGTTTTATTGAGATAAAAGTTGTGTACCATAGAATTGCTTTTTTTTTCCTTTTATCAAACAGCTCCATCACACAGGGCCCACTGGAATGTGAATTTATCCTGATCACAGTGGGAAGCCACAAGGAGGTTTCAAGCAGGGAAGAGTGGGAAGGCTACACTGGTTGCTCTGTTTAAAGTGGACTGTTGGAGATCAGAAATGGTAGGAGCTAAGTCTGTTCCTAGATAGCTGCCTTAGTCCAGGTGTGAGTTGGTGGGACTTGAACTAGGCTTGTAGCTGTAAAGCAGTGAGAAGTGGCCACATTAAGAATGTATTTGGGGGACAGGGTCAGCAGTACTCGTTAATGAACTGGATAGGGCAGCTGCAGTGAGGGTGAGAGAATTGAAGATGGCCTCTATATGTTTGACCTCAGCATCTCAATGGACAGAGGTGCCATTTATTGAGATGCAAAAGAGCTGGGAAAGAGCAGGATGGCATTTAGAGCTCTAACACAGATGGAGTCACCTACAGAGAGAACACAGAGTTTGGAATGATAAGAGAACCTATGACTGGGCCCAGGTGACTTCAATTGAATGTAGGATGGATTAAGAGGGAAGAGACTAGGCGGGAAGGCCAGTGACCTAGGGAGGCCAGTGAGCTGGGGGAGAGCATCATGGAATGATGGTGCAGTCAACAGTGAGAAGGCTGCTGAGAAACAGAGAGGTGGGCATTGGTGACCTACTGTTTTCTCCTAAATTCTACAATGTTCTAATATTAGCTTGGCAAAAAAGTCCATTTAGTTTTTTACATAAAATAAAAGACTCATTTTTCATTTTCACCAATAACTTTATTGATTTGGATAATTTGAATATGTGGCTATCTCTCATGTGGTATAATGTTGATTGTTCTCAATTAATGTCTTGATTTGATTGCTATCAACTTCAACTGCTCTACCCAAACTTGGAGCATCATCCAGTCAGAAACCTCCAGCACGAAACTTCACAAACCACTTTTGACACATTCAATCAGTCACAGCACCTTCTCCATATACTGCACCAATCTTTTCCTGTGTTTCAGGTGCATTTTTACCTTTCCTGAAATAATACAGCAGCATATGCTGAACAATGTTCTATATTTTCTTCCATCTTCGATATTAAAAGGGCTACACAAAAATTCCCCAATTTTGGTAAGTTTTTTTAATGCACACTGAAATGACAGCTGTCAGGATACAATCTAACAAAATTGTTTTGAATGAAATTAAAGACAACTAAGCACTACTAGAGCCATTTCATGAAAAAAAAAAATGATCTTTTTGGCCAATGGAATACATTTCACCTGCAGATGGTAGTTCTCTTCTGTTATCCAGAGCACACAGTTTATTTAAGCTACCTTTCTCCAACATTTTGTCACTTTTGATCATTTGTTTCTTTTATCCCAAAGTGAGAAGAAAAGGAAGAGGTGAGATGTAACTCTGAGAGACTTGGTATCTGCTGCTTTACCAGCTTGATGGAAAAGGAAGTTTAGCTTCTTACCCAAAGGGAGGTTTGGTGCTCATCTACAGACTTCATTTTCCTGGGTCTCCAAGTACCCTTCTGCCCAACAGCACAGAGAATGGAGCCAGTGAAGGGGAAAGTACACGAACTTGGAGACTAGAGAGTCCAGGATATAGTATTGACCCTACACACTTCAGAGAGCTGTGGGCTTACTGCGTCCCAGCCCCTATCCCTCAGAAAGTAAGGGGCTTGTTTCAGACAATCTGTAAGATCAGATACCTGTGCTGGGGCTGGTGAACCCAGGTAGGCATCTAATGCAACCCCCCCATTTACAGACAACAATAGAGCTACACCCAAGTCCCATCTCCAGTCCCCTTATACAGTGGCACTTAATGTGAAAGGTATCTGAACAACTGGGAAAGTTATGGACAGGATATAATGCACTTACCTCTTTGAATAGCTGCTGTTCACAGTTGCTCAAGAAAGTCCCAAAGAGACAGCTATAAAGGTGATCCAATATTGTAATCAAGAATAGTTCATTAAATTCGAACGCTGAAGGAAACTTAAATGGAGAGAGAAATAAGGTTAAAAGTTCAATGTCTAAGAAAGAGTAGTACCAATATTTTTGTGAAAAGACAGCTAAACTGCAACTTGTAATATAATTAAAGCTTAAAACGAACATGGGGCCTACATACCTACCTACAATTTCAAGTCCAAGCTTATAGATCTTGCTGAAATGGAAGCAACAAAAATTGTACTCTTCAATGTCTAAAAAAGCTTACGGAGCTCCCATTTCTCACCATGATAGTAGAACAAAGCCCACATTCACCCTTCTACCACAAACAACTAGAAAGCTGGACAAAAATACATAAAACAGCTGTTTTCAGAAAAAGGCAACTCGCAGCATGGAATTGTGACCCCCCAAGAGAAAGGAATCAAGCAGGAAAGCCCTACCATTGTCCCAGCTTTCTGCCCAGAGGCACATTCTAAGCCATGGAGCATGGAGGGGGGACTGCAGGTACAGCATACCCCAGAAATGACTTAAGGAAAACTAGAAAGTCCATATATATGAAAGGAACAAGTTATAATTAAAAACCTTCTAACTTCTGGCCAAGATCGAGGTGTAGGTAGATATACCATGCCTCCTCACACAACCAAAAGAACAACAACAACAAATGTAAAAATAAAAAACAACCTGAACTGACAGAAAATTGAACTGTATGGAAGTCTGACAACAAAGGAGTAAAAGAAACATTCTCCAGACTCATGGGAGGGGCAGAGATGGGCAGCCACGTGGAGAAGACTTGCGGCAAGGTGGTGGCTGGCAGACCAGGCGAGGCAGCAGCTGGCGGACAGGGCAGTCCTACATTCGCATGCAGATAAACTGGGAGGAACAACTGGGAAGTGAGATAGACTGAGCAACTCAGGGTCCCAGCGTGGGGAAATAAAGCCTCAAAGCCTCTGACTAAAAACATCTCTGAGGGTTGAGGTGGCAGGAGAAACTCTCAGCCTCACAGGAGAGTTTATTGGAGAGACCCACAGGGTCCTAGAATGTACATAAACCCACCCACCCAGGAATCAGCACTGAAAGGGCCCAATTTGACTGGGGGTAACTGGAGAAGTAACTAAAAACAGGCAGAGATTGGAGCAAGCAGCACTGTTCCCTCTCAGACCCCTCCCCCACACATAGCATCACAACAGAGCAATGTGGGTTGCCCTGCCCGGGTGAACACCCAAGATTCCATCCCTTACTACATAACAGGCTCATGGAGACAAAAAAAAAAAAAAAATAGCCCAAATGAAAGAACAGATCAAAGCTCCAGAAAAAATACAACTAAGAGATGAAGAGATAGCCAACCTATCAGATGCACAGTTCAAAACACTAGTAATCAGGATGCTCACAGAATTGGTTGAATATGGTTGCAAATTAGAGGAAAAAATGGAGGTTGTGAAAAGTGAAATAAAGGAAAATGAAGAGGGAACCAACAGTGATGGGAAGGAAAGTAGGACTCAAATCAATGGTTTGGAGCAAAAGGAAGAAAGAACATTCAACCAGAACAGAATGAAGAAACAAGAATTCAAAAAAAAAAAAAAAAAATGAGGAGAGGCTTAGGAACCTGCAGGACAACTTTAAACATCCCAACATCCAAATCATAGGGGTGCCAGAAGGAGAAGAGGAAGAATCAGAAATTGAAAACTTATTTGAAAAAATACTGAAGGAAAACTTCCCCAATCTGACAAAGGAAATAGACTTCCAAGAAGTCCAGGCAGCTCAGAGAGTCCCAAAGAAGTTGGACCCAAGAAAGCACACACCAAGGCACATCATAATTACATTACCCAAGATTAAAGATAAGGAGAGAATCTTAAAAGCAGCAAGAGAAAAGGAGACAATTACCTACAAAGGAGTGCCCATAAGACCATCAGCTGATTTCTCAAAAGAAACCTTGCAGGCAAGATGAGGCTGGAAAGAAATATTTGTAGTCATGATAGGAAAAGACCTACATCCAAGATGACTCTATCCAGCAAAGCTATCATTTAGAAAGAAGGGCAGATAAAATGCTTGCCAGATAAGGTCAAGTTAAAAGAGTTCATCATCACCCAGCCCTTAGTATATGAAATGTTAAAGGGATTTATCTAGGAAAAAGAAGATAAAAAATATGAACACTAAAATAACAACAAACTCACAGCCATGAACAACTGAACCTAAAACAAAAACAATCTAAGTAAACAACTAGAACAGGAACGGAATCACAGAAATGGAGATCACATGGAGGGTTAGCAATAGGGGTGTGGGAGGAGGAGAGAGGGGGAAAGGTAGAGAGAATAAGTAGCATAGATGGTAGGTAGAAAATAGACAGGGGGAGTTTAAGAACAGTTTAGGAACTGTAGGTGCTAAAGAACTTATATGTATGACCTATGGACAAGAACTAAAGGGGGAGAATGTGTATGGGAGGGGGTGTACAGGGCAGAGGGGAATAAAGGGGGGAATGAGACAACTGTAATAGCATAATGAATAAAATGTATTTAAAAAATAAAAAAAAAATAGAAACTTTCCCACAGAAACAACTCCATGAACATACAGCCCCCAAATCCTCACAAATATATAAGTAAATTGAACCTGGAAATACATAAAAGGGGTACTAATACATGACCAACTGGGGTTGATCTCAAAAAGGAAAGGCAGGTTTAACATTTGAAAATCAATAATGTTACAAAAATATCAATTCATGAAACTTACCATATTAACCAAATAAGGAAAACCACACAATCATCTCAACTGTTTTGTGGTTTATTTGTTTGTTTTTTTAAAAAAAACTAATTCTTAATGGGGTTTTGGAGAATTCTAACAAAGACTTTTCCATTGCCAGAAGGTTCTAGCCAGTAGCTGGTGTTTAGTAGCCATGAGGAGACAATCTGGAAATGATAATCCTAGCAGAAGGCATGTACTGGGGTCCCACCTTGTGCCAGAATTCCAATACAAAAACATAGTAAAATATTCATTTTCTACTTAATGAAACAAAACCAATTGGAACAAAATGAAATAGAATTGCCCAGCGTGTTTTTATTTGTCAGTTTACTTTAAAGACCCAGTCTCCAGTCATAGTGATGTTTGCACACTATCATGACTAATTCTATCATCTCTAGAGTGACAAGAGTCACTAATAGACCAATTTACTTTTTAGCTTAAATTTATTATTGTATTAAACCAGGGACAAACTTCTCAATGAGAAACCATGGCCAATCCAGGACTGTTCAAACTCCAACGGAAATTATTTTCCTCACCAGGATATAACATTATCTAATTTAACCAATTCTGCTTAGCTATCTTGGATTAAGGTCAACTTCTCTTTCCACCTTAAAGATTGTTCTCATAGAAACACACAACTCTGATCTAAAAAAGCCACATTAGAATACCACTTCTTCGGAAACCTCTGGAAACTAGCTGCGGTGGTTGTTCTTTCTACCACTCTTGTTCTTAAATAGAACTAAAGTTCTTAAATAGATGAACTAAATCAGCTAAATCTGGCTGACATGCTAAAGATAGCTCTCAGAGCCTTTCAGATTTCCTCTTACAACTCCAGCAATGGCCTCACATTCCAAATGGCTTTTAAAAGGCCAAGTATATTACGTCCACTTTCCCAGTATTTTTCTATGCATCTTAATTCTGCCCTATTCATAAGTTATTGCCACCTTGAAATTTATTAATTTTAAGGAAATACATAACATTTGTATATATTGAAACTTTATTAAATCAACGATAAAAATGGAAAATTATTTTCAAACATGTAAAAATATGTGTTTATTAACAGGACAGCTAGGGTTTTATTAACATATTTTTGAAGATTTCATTTCTAAGCCTGCATTCTGGATATGGGAGCTCGGTTGGGTGCATTTCAGCACTACTGCCTCTGAGCCTTATTCTGGCCTAATGGCCACCAGGTGAGGATAGGCAGCACTCAGTCCAAGCCTGTCAGTAGTCATGACAATGGAACACAAGGGCTCCATCTACTCAACTAACTGCTATTTACATTCAAAGGGCATTATGACATTAAATTCAACTCAGACAACATTTAATTAGGGTAAGTAGCAATAGGTAGAGTAATACAAATGAAAGATGAAATTTCTGTAATGCATAGTTTGTTTTGGTCTCTTCTGGAAACTGTATCATCTACCTAAAAAATATGGTCTCAAACACTCCACAGAAATGCATAATGAAATTCTGCACCTCTTGAGGGACAAAAATCTCAACAACTTATTAAACCTGTCCAAAAGGGTAGATTGTGTTAAAGTATTGCTATTGTAGAATGTCTTTGAGATTATTTTCTATAGTCCTTCAATTACTTTTCCCCTTAGTTCCTTTTATATCAATTTGTACACAGACAGTAGCTCAATTTTTTTTGAGATTTCTGACAACTTTACACTGAGTTAGCTAACTTGATTTAGCAGTAGACAACCTAAAAATAAGTTAATCTTGTTATATTAACACATCTTTTCTAATGATCTACATCTCATTGTGACATAATTGATAGGTAAAGACTGACATTCATGTTTCTGCATCTAATGCATTAACAATATCATTTAAAGATAAGTATACACATTTCATGGACAGAGTCTTAGATCTGTGAAAGGCATCTGAAATTTTCTAATCCAAAGCCCTTACTTTCTTAAAAACAAATAAACATTACAAAAATGATACAGATTAGACATGAAAATGGGTACTGACCAACAAAAATGGCAGTCAGATTAAAGATATTAAAAACACACTCACATTCACCTAGGCATCAGGGAGGAATAAACGACTTTATACCCACAAAATGGTGCTTATCCCTTCAGAAGCATCAGAATTATATTTTGTATTCACCAATTTTATGCAATTTTTGTAAGATGGATTGCATACTTTCTTGTATTAATCTGAATGTAACCGTCTTTTTTTTTTTTTTTTTTTTTTTACTGGCTTCGCACCAATATGAACAGCAAGAAGTTTATGGCACACAAAACAGACTTCTGGCTAGCCTTTTGAGTATGTTTGCTGGTACCTGTCACTCATACCAGAGTGCCTACCTCTGAGACCACCCCTCTTACCCCAACATCCTTCTAATTTGCTGCTTTCAGTCAGCTGTGATATGGCACTTAGATGACTGTTGAGCCCATTTAGCTTGGGGCAGCTGGTCTAAAAGTGAGTTCTAAGAGAGGCTCAGGGACTCTGGAAATTTACTTTGGTTGCTCAGATCACCCCCCAACACACACATACACACACACACACACACACACACACACACACACACACACACTCTTTTTCCTTATTTCTGAAGGTATGTCTATGATCTCTAGACCCTTGCTACTTCAAGTGTGATCTGTGGACCAGCACATGACCTGGGTGCTTTTTAGAAATGTAGACTGTAGCTCTGCCCCAGATCCACAGATCAGAATCTATATTTTTAATATCCCGAGGGGATTTCTGTGCTCCCATAAATTTGAGCTGCACTGGTCTAGGGAAGAATCCTCTGGAGAGCTTGTGAAATAGTGCTGGACGCTGTCCCCAGCAGGCCTGGGGCAGGGTTGCCAATTTGCATCTCAAACTAGTTCCCAGGGTAGGAGGCCGAGCCTACAGGCCCCTGGTCTGCATTTGGAGTTATTGTCTAGATTACTGATCCTCTAAGTCATCTGCACATCAGAACCACCTGGGAAAGGAACTTTTAAAGAACTACACACAACTAGATGGCTCCCCAGACCCACAGGAAGAGGGATCTCCAGGAACAGGCCCAAGCTTGTAAATCTTTAAGTTTCCAGGGGCTGAGAGTGTGCACTCCAGGTGGATAGCTGGGACTCCTGGTCCTCCACTGACTCTTGGGGAGGAGTCCTAGATGGAGCAGAGGGGGCACAGGCACTGTGGTGGTTTCCAGCCTTTTTCCTTCTCAACACCGCCCCCATCAGTAACAGAACCTGGCAGTGAGGAAATGGGACTGGTATTTCAGACTTTCCAGGATGGGAGAGGCAGATGTCCTCTGAAAGGGCTTCAGGGTTATCCTGATAAAGCAGCCAGGAGGATCAATCATGAGCTCCATGGCTGTTGGTGGAGTCATGATGGTCACCAGCAATCTTTCCCGCTGGTCCCCATCATATAATTGAAGCCACCAAGGCCAGAGCTCCAGACCAATAGCAAGCAGAGAGCCCAGGCATAGTTCCTATCCTCTCTCCTTTCCCCATAACTCCACCCTCAACCAAGCTGAGCAGCAGGCATTTGGGAAAATTCTGTGCATGCTCTTTCTGTGCCACTCTGTCTCTCACTGCCACACACTCTCTGCCAAACTCTCTACATTTCTCTGCACCCTTCCCCCATGCCCATCTGCCCCCATCTCTCTGCCTCTTTCTGCCATCCTCTCTCTGCCCCTCTCCCTCTGCCACCTGCCCCCTCCCGGCCTTCCCTCTTCTGCATTTCTCTGCCCACTCTCTGCTTCCTCTGTCTCTGCCCCACTGTGCCTCGCTCTCTCTCAGCCCTCTCTTTGTATGCAACTCTCTTTCTGCCCCACTTTCTCTATGCGTCTCTCTGCCCCATTCTCACTCTGCCCCATCTTTCCTAACCC
>PVKU01009345.1:0-62982 GCA_004027475.1 Anoura caudifer
GAGGGGTGCGCATGGCATCGCTTTAAATACAGTGTATGTGTATATAGTATCTTTATGAAATATACATAACCAGTGAAAACGTCTGATTACACCAATGTCACAGGGCTAAATGTAGCATCGATTTCTTAAAACTTTGATGTGCTTTTCTCAGAAACGTTATTGGAACAGATACATCTAAAAACTCACTCCAAAGATGGGCACGCATAGTAAAACAGTCACTTTTCCCCCAGAACAGAGCCTCGTTCGCCGACGATAAGAGGTGCTGCTTAGAAACACAGTTGCTATAAAAACTGCTTCCCTGATACTGCCCTTGTCAGGATCACAGAATCCTGAGTAGTCGTTTCGCTGCTCAGTTGCCTTTATACTATGTATCTAGGCGCGTGCATTTGTAACGCCGACCGACTTGACTGGTTTGGGAGGCCAAGCTTGGGTGGGGGCTGTCCGAGGTGCTGAAGCGTCCTCTGCATCAGCGCACAGCAATTTCCAGCAGGTCTTCCTGCAAAGTCCCATCCGTAACCCTGGTAGCTTTTTACTGCCTTCATGGCACCAGGTCTAAGCAAAGAAGCCACATGCTGAGGTTGCTTGGCAGGTAATTAACTAGCAATGCGTTATGTATCCGCACAAACTGCGTCTGCAAGAGACCCCGCCCCTCAGTGTAGCGCCGCTGAAAAGCCTGTTTGGGGTGGGCGGGGTCTAAGATGTTGAGTCTGCCTCAGACAGGGAAATAAAGCCCGAACGTCTTCTCAGTCAGAGTTTCTTCGTCGGTCTTAGATCTATTTCAATGTCTAGTCAATTACTTGAGCTACCCCCTCTGAGACATCAACAGCTATTTTGATTTAAACTTCCACCCTGGCTGGTGTAGCTCAGGGGATTGAGCACAGGCCTGCGAGCCATAGGATCGTGGTTCGATTCCCAGTCAGGGCACATGCCTGGGTTGCGGGCCAGGTCCCCAGTAGCGGGCACATGAGAGGCAACCACACATGGATGTTTCTCTCCCTCTCTCCTTCCCTTTCCCTCTAAAGATAAATAAAATCTTCAAAAAAAAAATAAAAATAATAAACTTCCATTTGTGGGTTTAAAAATAAGGGGATTCTTCAAAGGAAATGTTGCTGGAAGTGACTTTTTAATGGAATTTAGTCACTTCAAGAGGAATGAACCGTGACTCATGTTAAAATACTGAACTTTGTCATGTCCCATTCTTTTTTAAAAATATTTTACTTATTTATTTTTACAGAGAGGGGAAGGGAGGGAGAAAGAGAGGGAAAGAAACATCCATGTGTGGTTGCTTCTCACGTGACCCCTACTGGGGACCTGGCCTGCAACCCAGGCATGTACCCTGACTGGGAATCGAACCGGCGACCCTTTGGTTCGCAACCTGCTCTCAATTCACTGAGCCACACCAGCCAGGGCTATCACGTCCCATTCTTGAGTGTTTTTCTTTTATTTCTTTTTAAATTTTTTTAAATTAAAATATAGTTGGCATACAATATTATATTAATTTCAGGTGTATATTTTTTAAAGGCTATTTTTAAGGACTTTGGAGGCCTTGGCTCCTATCAGGGCCATAGCATTTTGGAGGTCACATCAGCGTGTTCCTGTGGTCCTCGTTTCTGGCGATGCAGGTTTCCTAACAATGCAAATGTGAGGACAGAAGGCTTTTAAAACAACAAAATCGGCCCAAGCAAGGACGGAGCAGGGACGCACTGCGCGCACTGTGTGTCGGCCTGGTGGTGGGGCCCACTCCACAGCACCCCAGCAGCCAGCCAGCCAGTCCCCTTCCTCTCCATCCTGAATTTTCATGGGTCCGAAGTCAACACCCCAATCATTTCTGCTCAAGATTTATAAACTTCAATTTCTTTTTAAGTAGCTTGGCTCCACACCTGTGCTTCTGTGCCCGATTAATTTTCCCATTCCAGTTTGCAACGTTTTTACATATTTAATTTCACGTTGTTTTCCTAATATATGAGGCCCCGGCCCAAACGTCCAACTCTCTGCTTGGCCCTATTGCCCCAGGACAAGCTGGGCAGTGCTGAGGGGACCCACCTGCAGGGCGGTGGCGGGGGAGCCCAGGGTGGTTTGGCACCTTCTCTGAGGAGTGAGGCAACCTCAGCTCCTCCCCGGTGAAGCGCCCACAAGCACGTGCTGGGTGCTGGGGAGTGCGCCGTGGACATGCGGTCCTGCTCTCACTAATGACGTCACCCCTTAAGGTTCCCTTCCACACCGGCTCTTCCTCCTTTTCTTGCAAACAGGAACAAAGACCATCTTTGCTGGTCCCGATGGCCGCCTCTGGCAACTGTCCTATTTTTCTTCCTTCTTTCACTGTCCAACTTCTCTACCACTGACACCGCTTTTTGCTGTCAACACCCTCCTGACTTAACTTGGTGGCAGACTTACACTCCCATTGTCCTCACTGCAGAAGCTGCCCACGAGATGTCATCGGTGTCTTCTGGCTGACTCCGTGCGATGGCTTCTGGCTGCTTCCGCTGTAGGCTTGGCTGCTACAGTCTTCGCTCTTGGTGATCATCAGCACGCACGTCAAAATTTGTGCTTTTTTTTTTTTGTACCACGTGTCTTTCATGAGCTACATAAATTCATGCCTTGTCTGCCTGTCTCTCTCTGTCTCCCTGAACTTGGCCTTTAAGTTCTTTGGTAAATCACTTCCTTCTCTTGCCCTTCATGTAGGAGATGAAGGGAACCCATGCGCCAAGATTTGGGTCTCCACTGTTCTGTCCTTCCCTTTCAAGCTTTCCTGTTAAGATAGATGACATGTGAGATAAATCAGAATTAAGTTCAAGGGAGCTGAGTATATTCTGCAGCTTTTGTGTTAGATTCCTGAAGCGGCTTTATGGTGCATGCACATTTTTTTCTGAAGATAATATGGAGAATGGAGGAATTGGGAGGAGATTTCTTCCAGGCTCTTGCTCTTCACGTGGAGCTGCTCGACAGTGGGTTGTTGTTGCGCTGGTGACAAGTACCCACACGGAGCCTCTATCCACCTTTGTCACTTGCCCTCCCTTCGCATGTGCTTGGTCAGCGTAATGATCTACCTCATCTCCTTTCCACCAGCAGTAGTGCCGATCCCGGCACGTCCTGGACGGCGCTCCGTGTCTGTAAGTGCGGAAAAGTCACACTCCCTCAACTGCTGCTTTGCTTCCTGTGACGTTCAGGATGTCACTAGACAGGCTTTGAGGTCCCCGAATGGGTTTAATGCCCTTTGATGCCATGTCAGGGCCCTCTGCTGGATGCGATAGCTGTGCTCCTGAAAGGCTTAGTTCTTGCGCTTTAGAACACGCTTTAAACGCGTGGGAAGTGTTTACTGCCTGACATTGTCTCTCTGTGGAAGTTTTGGTAAAGTGAGTAATCACTTAACTTTCTCTCTTTTTCACAGTCTTTTCCTTCCTTCCTTCCTTCCTTCCTTCCTTCCTTCCTTCCTCCCTCCCTCCCTCCCTCCCTCCCTTCCTTCCTTCCTTCCTTCCTTCCTTTTTTTTCTTTCTCCAGTATGCTTTACTTTCAGTAAGGTGACAATACATGTCACCTTCCCAGTGACCTTGGCTGGGGAGGGAAACCGGAACCAGGGCTCACCTGTGGGCAGGAACTGGTATTAAGGGGGAAGCCTAAATTCTTCACCTTTGGTCGAGTCCATGGTCAACTGTAAATTACAGGAAACAAACTTCAGTGTGTTAACAAGTCTTGGCTCTCTAGAGCCAGCCAAGGACAGGTGTGGGTTTGCTTAAAGCTGAATTCATTCATGAAAAATGGAAATTCTGCCTTCCCCGTGGATCTGAGCTCTGCGGCACAGGTAGATTTTTAAGGGAGGCACGGAAATCCACCGCGTGCAGCATGCTTTGTATTGCTGCCAGTGTAGACTTCCAGAAGAACTTATTTGGGTATGTTACCTACGGATTTAAGGGGACCTGAAACACTAGGAGGACTGGAGATTAATCTGTATTTCTAACAAGGGAACAAACTCCTTTTCCCGCATGAGATTAATATGCTAGTATCACTCTGTAGACAGGAATCCCTCTAGGTGTTGGCTTTGGACGTTCTTTTCTTCATAAAACAGAGCTTCTTGAAATTTCGTACCCAAAGCTGTTTCTCCTTCAGAGTCAGGATGATTAATGAGTTTATAGTTCGCAAGCAACTGGCAGCGGGCTCGGAGCAGGGTATCGGTGCTGGTTCTGTGTAACCTGCTCTTTTAATCACCGCGATGCTAACAGTGAGCCTACGAATGCATTTATCTCTGCAGCGGACGTCATTGATCCCTCGCATGGAGCGTTTCCTTACGAACAACAACACGCACAGCGATCCTTTGACAATCAGGTTCAGCCTGATTTGGGGTTAAAGGCACTGAGTGGTCCCGGGAGCGATTTTGGCGGTTCGCTTCCGTTTTCACGCACGTTGGTTTGACTTCATTGTCTGGACGAAGAGGTAAACAAAATAAAACAGTAAAACAAGAACCCTCCACCTTGCCGGTGAATGACTTTTGGAACATTTTGCAACGATCGAGCGTGGCGGAAAAGGGCATTTTAAAATTCGGTGGCATCCCATTTTACAAACGAGCTGATTGGTGTGGCTCTGGTGCCAGCGGGCAAACCGCTTGTGTTCCGTGCGGCTCGGAGACACTCAGCCTTGCGCTGTCCTCACGATTAACTCCGTTGCATCGCCGAGTTTAAACAGTAGGGGCGGTCCGCGTGGAAAAGTGTGAAAAGCACGCCGCCGTGGGCTCCGTGTTATCCTGCCCACAATACAGTTGTATCTTTGCACTTTTGCGGGGTATTTTATACTTCACGCACCTGCGCTGGGTGTGAGTGAGGTGCGTCAGTGAGAGCGGGAGCTCAGGATGAACCGGGAATACAGGACGTTGTGTAAGGGGAGGGAGGGGGCCTGAAGCAGAAAGTAAGGGTGGAAAACCTCAGAGAGAATCCCTGGAGGCCAGTTCCCCCAGCCATTTTCTCCAAAACACTCAGTTTTCTAAACTCTATTCAGACTCTTCCTGGTTCTCCTGCCAACTATATGATATGCCGCCCCCCCCCCCCAACACACACATTCATTGCAGCATTATTTACAACCCCCAAGATCTGGAAGTAGCCCCAGTTTCCATCCATAGATGATGGGATAAAGGTGTGGTCCATGTGTCCAGCCGAATGGTGCTAGGTCCCCAAAAACGGAACCTCACCCTTTGCCACCGCATGGATGGACCTGGAGGGTATCAGGCTACGTGGGGTAAGCCAGGCAGAGAAAGACAAACACCATATGATTTCTCTTACACGTGGAACCTGAAGAACAAAATAAACTAAGAAACCAACTCATAGACACAGAGAGCGTTTTGAGGCTTACAAATGGGAGGGGGTTTGTGGGGGGAAGGGATTGAGAAGCACAGACCGGCAGTTACAGGACAGTCGTGGGGACAGGATGTCCGGCACAGGGAGGAGGGTCGTTAATATTGTAATAGCCATGGATGGTGCCCGGTGGGTACTGGACTGGTACTGGGAGGGGGAATCACTGTGTAATTACATAAATGTCTAACCACGAAGCAGTACATCTGAAACTGATATAATAGTGTATGTCAACGATCACTGACAAATAAAAAATAAAGAAATGAAGACCTCGGGGCCGGTGCTCCTCCATCCCTGAGAGATCGGCGTGGCCCCGTGGCTGGCGGGACGGGGGTGTCAGCCCAGCCCTTGTCGGGGGGGCTGGGTTCTACACTGTCTTCCCTCTTGCTACCAGTCTTTCACGCAGTGTCTTAGAAACAAGGCTTCCAGACACCCTTCAAGTCCGAGGAGTGGAGAGAGGGTCGTGTGCAGAGGCATCAAGCATGCCTGGTGCGGGGAAGAGTTTCAGTCTCCAAGTTCACATCCTCGGCTGGGCTGTGCCCTTGCATTTCCCGCAGAGGGAGGGCAAGGTCATTTATAATGTAGACGTGGAAGGGTGTGAGTCTTCACCGAGATACCAGGAAAGGTCAGCGGACACCTCCACCTTTCGCACAATCCTTTCTCCCTCCATTAGCCTCCTGCTGGGGACCAGTCTGTCTCCAGTTTGTCTGCGGAGAGGTGTCAGGGGTGTCTCTTTCTCCTTTCCAAATTTTTCATGCCTCTGAGTGGATAGGAGCCTCAAGCCCCTAGATGACTGGTTATCCTTTAAAGGGAGAGGGGAGCCAGAGAAGACAGGGGCCTCGTTGCTATAGAAACGGAGCTGACCGCGGAGGAGCAGGGCCCTGGGTCCCCAGTCAGGTGCTGGCCTTCCCGAACATGCAGCCATCCACGCGCTTCCTGGCTGCTCGCCTGCAGCTGCAGCGTGAAGAGGACGGCTCCGGGCCCGCAGGTTCACGGAGCGCTCCTGAGCGGAATCCTAATGTCCCCGCCAGGATGCCGCTGCCTCTGCCGGAACCCGGTTCTCCTTCCCCTGCAGCTATGGAAAAGGCCGTCTTGCCTGGGGTTCATCAGTGTCTTGCAGCAGGAGAGGACCTCGGTGGGGCATCTGTGGCTCTCAGCATCTCGAATCCCTTCTAGGCCCCTGGGGGTCATTTTCTGTTCCAACCGCATCTTCCCGCCACTGTCCTCAATATGCTTCCTTTTGCTCCAATCTGGTTCGTCGTGCTCCAAGTCAAGTTCATTTCCGGCACTACAGGCAAAGCTCTTCAAGCTTCCTGCGGCCATGGGGAGCCCCCTCCTGACCCTCTGCACATTGGGATTTTGTGTCGGCTGTTCCATCTGCCTGAACGCTGTTCCCTGGGGACCCCCGTGGCCGGCTGCATCGTGCCTTCCGGTCTCTGCCCCAGAGTCACTTCTCAAGGAAGTCACGCTACCCACCATGTTTAAAATCACAACTGGCCCTGCCCTGCACCAGGGTCTTCCCCACCCTGCTTTGCCTGTTTCTCTTCTGTCACCTGGCATTTGTCACCTCCCAGTAGGTTCTTATCTTCCTAGGCTGTTCTGTTTGTGTGTTCGTCTGTTAGCATATTAACTGAACTTGTGCAAGGATCTTCAGCCAGTTGGTCCTCTGATGTACCCAGGTGTCTCAGACAGGTGACCCACCCCTCCAAGGTGCTCAGTAAATGTCTGTGAAGTGAAGGAGGGCATGAATGGATGGCATCCTTCCTGAAAAGTCTCCAGTCGCTTCTCTCCAAAGGAGCACCGTTCCTTGAATCCTGTTCTCCAAAGTGCTTTTGAACTTGAAAGACTTCTGGAATTAGAACTCTGAACCTTTGATGTGGCTGCTCGTCTGTGTCCCCAAACAGACCCTTTCTTCTCAGAATTTCCTTTCTTGTTTGAACATGAACTGGCCCCTCCTGATGGTCCAACTTAAGACCATGGTTAAGATGATAAGTCCATTGCCAGGGAAACCGTAGATGTTACTTTTGTAGGACCTGCTTTAAAAGTGGAAGAGTTAGCGTTTGTACTATTTCCTGTGGGTTTAAAAAATAAGTAGGAGTTAAATGTGTTTGTGTACGTATGACTATTGTTGCTGAATTTGTTGTGGTTACAGAGAAACTTGTAGAAAAGATGGTCTCATTAAAGGAAATGCAAGTCTTTGAGAAGAAGAGATTTCTGTAAATACAGCGAGGTCATAGGTCGCTTTTTTGATTAGAAATGCGCACCCCCTAATTTTCAGTTTGACAGGAAGAAAACAATCACAGCTACTTCTTCTCTCCATGATTGTCTGATCTTCTCTCTGTCTGACAGGTAGCAAGTGAAATTCAAGTATTTTGAACTGGATGTTGTTAGAGGAAAACCGGAGTTTCCGGATCCAAGTGCAAAGTTTCTAACAGAAACACTGTTCTCAGGCTCTGCCCTCTGGGGGCCTGGGGCTGTTCAGGTGCCTCCTGTGCCTTGTTACCACGAAGGGACAGTCAGGACGGCGCCCCTTAGGGAGGAGCCAGGCCCGGAGCCTGGAATCTTTAGGTTTGGTCCTGCCTTAGCTTTGCTCCATGAGGTTTGGGCCACAGAATGGCCCAGGGACGCGCCCTTCTGACGTGTCTCGGGGCTGCTGCGAAACCGTGTTTCCGGATGCTTCTGCAAAGCACAGATGGGGTAGGGATGCAAAGGTGTGTTGTAAATGTGCCTGTCTTCCACCCACCTGAGAGCCAAGTGTCTCACCCCCATGGAGGGGACGCACCAGCCCGCCTGTGTCTTCTGGTCCATGTCTCGGGCAGCACTCAGATGGACAGGGTATCAGGGACGTGCAGGCAGGCTCTGGATGTGTCCCGTGGTGTTGGAGCACCTGCGATTAGACAGAGATGATGCACCAGGTGGTGAGGAGCCCCGGAGCCGTGGATGCTCAGCTCTCTGGCCACCGGATTTAAGTAATGAAGCGCCTCGGAACGTGCAAGGGTGAGAGACTCCGCAAAGCACATTTTCTGCAATGTTACGTAAAGAATAGGAATGTGAGACCCGGCTGGATAGCTGAGTTGGCTGGACCATTGTTCTGTGCACCGAAAGGTCCCAGGTTCAATCCCCAATCTGGGTGTATATGGGCGGGGGGGGGACCGATGGGTACTTCTCACATCGATCTTCGTTTGTTGGTTTGTTTTTTAATCTCCCTCTCTCCTGTCTTCTCTCTCTAAAGTCAACGAACATATTCTCAGGTGAGGATTAAAATAAACAAATAAATAAGTAAGTAAAATAAAAAGTTTAGAACAAAAAGAGTAGGGATACGAGTTCACGTGCCAAGGCCTCAGAGCTCAGCACCCTTTCAAGTCCAGGGAGAGAGCGGGGTGAATGGTGCACAGACACCCCCTTGTGCCCCACCTGGCTCTCACTCTGGGGGGGCCCAGTGAGCCCGGGACACCTGCGGAGCTGCCACCACTGCAAACAGCCCAGGCAGGTGCCCCCAGCAAGTCCCCCGCTGTCCCTCCCTGTACGCCTCAGAGGGGTCAGGGCGTATAATTTCAGAGGCCATGGGGTGATCCCAGAATGCCACACTCAGCCTCTCTCTGTCACAGCACAGTCACGTGCTGGTCACTGGGGACATAAATGGCTGGAGGAGGAGGGATGAGGTCACCGGGCATTCAGGCTGGGGTCCAGAGAGGATGACCTTGGAGCAGACAGCCAAGCTCAGCCCGGCGAGCCGCAGTGAGGCCCAGATGGCTGGGGAGCAGGTGGCCCTGAGCGGGAAGGTCACCGGTCCCCAAGTGACAGCATCCATTCTGCACCGCGTCCACCAGCGATGCTAACAGATGACGTGGCCCTCAGCAGCCAGACCCTGGGCTTGGCTTTGCAGTCATGCCTTGCAAAACGGTGTGTCTCAGAGTGCTGGGGTTTCTGACGGGAGCCGCCACACAGAGGTGGAGGGGGAGGGGGACAGAGCCGCCTGGACTTGGCCCCCTCCCCGACCCCAGCCGCGGCCGCCATTGCCCTTGTTGGATATTTCACGTGTGTGCACAGTTGAGTGCAGAGTGGAAAGGGACTCTGGTATTAGCGATGTGCTTTGGAGCACCAGCCCAAGCACGCAGCAAGCACAGTGATGCCGGCAGGGTTCCGGAATCAGCCATTCTCGCTACAGTGTATCAAACGCAGGGTTCTGTAATCAGCCGTTCTCACTACAGTGTATGAAATGCAGGGTACCGGAATCAGCCATTCTCGCTACAGTGTATCAAATGCAGGGTTCTGTAATCAGCCATTCTTGCTACAGTGTATGAAACGCAGGGTACCAGAATCAGCTGTTCTTGCTACAGTGTATGAAATGTAGCACACCGAGTTTAGTTGTGGGTGCGCCTGGTACTGTGATGACAGTAGCCAGGGCTGGGAGGCCACTTGCTGGCTGACTTGGGCCCTCGCCTGCGTCGCCCGTCACTGGCAGGGCCGTGCCGGGGGTGGGTACGTAGTGGTGCGCTCGGGTCCTGTCTCTGCCTACCATTCACTCATCACGTAGCCTTCAAGTTCCTGGACAGTCTTCCAACTTTGCTTGCCTCATTTCTAAGCTGACGGGGGAAATTACGGTGTCTTTCTTACCGGTTTATTGCGAAGGCGGAGTAAATACAGGCTCAAACAGAGCAGCAGCTGGCGTTCCACGAACAAATACAACTTTCTCATTAAGCCCTTTTTACAAGACATGGTTGGTCTTGGAGGAGGCGTGGAGCTTTGCAGCAACAGGGTCCCCGTCAGGCCCCCTCTGGAGAGCAGCGGAGGACGTGTGAGCCCCACACTAGTGCCCAGGACCTTGTCACAGCGACAGAGGACACAGGGACACTCCCCAGGGGTGATCATGACAGTCCCAGAGCCTGACGTCTTGCAATTTAGCTAGAAAATGATCGGTGAAAACCAGAGCTTGGGCTCCGTCGTTGGGTTGAGAACTGGAAGTATTGCATGGGGTCCGTGCTCGGTCAGCCATGTTTCCCGGGCCGCGGTCAGTGTGGGTCCGACAAACAGCTGTGGACAGTAGGACCGAGGAGCCAGCTGCCGGGTGAAGGGGAGACACGCAGGCAGGCGACTCAACCTGGGGCCTCATTTAAAAAGGACCCGTTAGCAGGTACGGTGCAGAGTGGAAGGGGAAGTGCAGAATCGGTGCAGCTATCCAGAAAACCAGTGAAAAATTGTCCAGGTGTGGGTTTGACGACCCACTCACAATTCGCACACAGAAATACCGAGCCCGGTTCCCAGTGTGTTTCTCAGAAAATGTCGCTGTGACATCATCCTTTCTAAAAACCAAGTTTAGAATTTTTGAATGTTTTTTATTCTTGTTTATTCTGTTACAGTTGCCCCAATGTCCCCCCCCACCTTGCCCTCCTCTGCCCAGCCCACGCCCTCACCCTCAGTCAATCCCCACAGCACTGTCCGTGTCCGTGGGTCATTCATACGTGTTCTTTGACGAGTCCCTGCCGCTTCTTCCCACCCGCACCGCCTGCTCTGTCCTTGGTCCTGACCGCTGTTCCGGCCACTGCGGCCGCTGTCAGAGTGGTTAGCGTGGACACACAGATGCAGATGCCTGCACCCCGCCCTCTTCCCTGGCCTCTTGGCTGCGGTTCAGACTCGGCTGTTTTGGTGGAAGGTCTCAGGGGCTGGGACTGCATGTCGTGGCGCCCGTTCTCCAAAGCCACCCTGACTCCCTGATCCCCGTGACAGGCTCCTGGGACGTCCCGTGTGCCCAGGTCGGAGAACACGGTCTGTTTGTCTTTCCTTTCTGCGTGGAAGCACACGGCAGATTCGGGTTCAGAACGCAGGCGGAACCGTGACACTCGATGACAGATAGATGTTTCTCTGCATCATTTCTCAACGCCTACCCCGCCTGCTGTCAGAAATGGGCTGCCACCCGTCAAACTAGGGGAGATGCAGAGAAAGCAGACTCCCAGATCGCCGGCGCGATTTCCAGGGACGGCCAGATCACAGGTGCTCTCGGCTTGGAGGGCCAGGAGGTGTCTGTCCCTGAGGCTCAGCTCTGCACGGCGGGGGGTGGTCCCAGGCCACACGAGAACACAGGTGTGGCCATGTTCCAATAAAACTTTATTGACAAAAACGGGCTGCAGGGCCATTGTCTGCAGACCGAGG
The DNA here is from genome assembly GCA_004027475.1 of Anoura caudifer. NCBI lineage: Eukaryota > Metazoa > Chordata > Mammalia > Chiroptera > Phyllostomidae > Anoura > Anoura caudifer. The sequence continues at coordinate 11,487 of PVKU01009345.1, forward strand.
TGCGTTTTGAAGGGGTCCTTGGATCAAACCGGTGACCCAGGGAGAACAGACTCTCCCGGCCCATGGGGAGCAGCCCCGAGGGGTGTGGGGGGGCTTGGGATGCTGGTGCCAGGGCAGCGGTGCCTGGGCCGTGGGGGCCCTGGGCCACGTGGGGTGGGCAGGAAGTCAGTGCGACCCAGCAGCACAGGAGCCGCCGAGGGGCAGGGTGTGAGGAGCAGCCAGCGCAGGGCAGGTTCCGGTCCCACGACAGAGCCAGGTGCCCCGGGGACGCGAGAAGAGCCCGAGGGAAAGGAAGGCGCAGGGCTGGCGTTCTGGCCGAGGGAAGGCTCCACGTTTACCGTGACCCGGCAACAGCCAGGCTGGGCTGCGTGGCCGGGATGGTGACCTTTTCGAGTGGGCAGTACCCTCGGAATAAACACGGACTGCAGACCATCCCCTTGAGCTCAATTTGGGGGGAATCAATTTTTCTCTTCTGTTCCCGTCACTAACATACGGTGTCGGCTTTAAGAGATGGGGGGAGATTTGGCGTTTGGGGCCTTATTTTTCCGAGGGCATATTCACGCTGCGCTAACAAGGCGATGTCAGCGCTGGTTCACGTAACGGACCCCAAATGCTCCTGCTTGGCCTCATTAAAATGCTTGATGGAGACAGACACGCGGCATCTTTTCCGGGTGCCCCGGCTCTGGCTGGGCCATCCCGCCACACGGCACCAACCAGGGGCATTTCCTGCTGTCTGTGCCTCAACCCCACCCCCAGCCTTTCCAGAACCAGGCTGTGTCTCTCTGCCCCACAAAGTGTCCCCGCCGTCTGGGGCCCTGCCTGCCGAGGCTTCGTCTCACCTTCCCCTGTGACAGGCACAATAGCAGGGCCGACCCACCTGGGGTCTCAGTTCTTCCCCATCGAGATTGGTTCCACCTGTGTCCTCAGCACCCTTGGGCTCTCTTGGACCTCGACCGGGGTGGGCCTGGTATGTCGGCTCAGGGCCACACTCTCCAAGGAGTGTTGCATTGCAGCTGACACAGCACCATCCTGGGGGAACAGCCCCCCAGCCCCAGTCCCCTCGGTGACTGCCGCTGCCACCCCACCCCCATGCAGAGTCACAGCATGCCCGTGCCTTGGTGGCCACGTGCATCTCCCCACAGCCATCTCGCCTCCCTGCTGGTGCCGCCTCTGTGTCCCCACAGCCCTGTTTGTCTGTCTCCTGCCGGTGGCCTCTCCCCGGTGGCCTCATCCATTAGCAGGTTGGACCGTGTGACGCTCCACAGCTTCCTGCCTGGGGACGTCCCCGCTCCCTGTGTTCTTATGCCAGCTCATTAAATTTCCATTGTGGGTGGCAGACACCTTCCAAAGTGACTTACAGAAAACAACGACAAACTGTCACAAGCCACCAGCCCCGGCTGTCACAAAGGCCATCTGCTGTTTCCGGAACTTGGGACCCGAGGAGTCGCGGCTTCTGCCGGATCTGGAGCCGGCTGCTTCCAGAACCGTCTCCCGAGCTTTCTCCTCCGTGTCAGTGTGATCTCCGTGTCAGTGTGATCTCAGGCCGATGGCAGCAGCTGTCACTGCCGTGTCCCGGCGTATGTGGCCGTCACAGCTTGTACCGAGAGGGGAGGGCAGAGGCATGCTGTCCCCCATGTCTGCACGGGGGGATCTCTGCAGAGGCCACGGGACCAGTCACATGGTCCAGGCTGTGTCGTGAGCTCACCCCGGGGACAGGACTGGGACGGTCAGGGCTGGAGCTCCAGCAGGACAGGGGCTTCTGCGGAACTTGTCACCTCCTGGAAGACCACTTCCCTCCATCTTCCTCTGACAATCCTCACCCTTTCGGGTCCTGTTCCTCTGCCATCAGCTCCCAAAGCACAGCTCACTGTCCCAACCACAGTCCCAGACCGGAGACGGTGCTCGGTCCGAGGTCCCCGAGCCCCGTTAGGACACAGTCCCTCTCGCCTCTGCGTCGCTCTGGTTGTGACTGCTTGTGTGGGTGACAGGTGTGAGGGCTGTCACCACAGCCCTGCACGGTGAGCCGCGCTGAGGGGGACGTGCAGAAAGAAAGGCCGGGAGGGAACAGGGGAGCAGCAGGAGGAAGGGGAGGTGCCTCATCACCAGTCTCTCAGCAGAAAGCAAAAGGCCATCTCCGCCCCCGAGTCCCATTGGCTTGAAATCCCCCAACCCTCTGAGGGAGGCACAGCCCACCTGGACTGGGCCGCCCCTGCTCTCTGTGTCCCCAGCCCAGGGGACAGCGTTACGTGCTCAGGTCCTCGCTGCCCTCTCGGGGCCGATGTTGATAAGCCGATCGGCCCTGAGCAGGATGACAAGGGGCACCGATTTGGGCCGGGCCACTGGGGAGAGCAAGCCTGCCTGTCCCCGCGCAGCCCCCAGAGAGACACCGCCCTGTTCTTCTGTGGACACCAGAGGGCGCTGCACCCTGACTCGGGCAGGTTCTGCTCAGGACGCGGAGAGAGCCCGGGGTGGAGGGTTGCTTCTGACCCGCCTGCCCTGCCCGAGAGCTTCCGCCCTCCCCCATCCCACCAGCCTCCTGCATGCCCGGAACGTCCCTGTTTTCAATGCAGGAACCGCCCTCTTTCCTGACCCTCACCTCCAACGCATGTACTCGTACTAAATAAGTACCGGCGTCCTTACAGTCAGACCTGAGGGAGAGTCCGTGGGCTGGTCCCTGCCGCCCCTGTGCTGGGCGCGGGCACGTCCGCTGACCGGCTGAGGGATGTGCGGACCCCCAAACCGACCTGCGTGCAGACGGGAACCACCGCTGCGCCAGGACCAGGTGGGACCGCTCAGGAGAAGGGCCGTCCGTCCAGGAGGGGACCCTGGGCGCGGATGAGAAGACTCTGGCTCCTGTAGAGGCGAGAACAGGAGTAAAGAGTCAGGGTGCCCCCTGCTGGACGGGGAGGGAATCCGCCCCACCTGGCAGAAGTGGAGCAGGAGATTCCACTCGTTCAGGGAACAAACCTGTACCCAGAGCAGCTACGCCCAAGCCAGGGCAGGGCCGGTGCTGCTGGGTACCAGGTCTGGAGCGTCGCATTGTGGTGGGAGAGAGACCGAGGTGCAGACGAGTGAGTCGGGTGTGTCGGAGGACGCGACTCTGCAGCATCGTCCGGTAGAACATCCCCTCGTGACGGGACGGCTCTCCGTCTGACCTGTCCAATCCAGCAGCTGGCAGTCACCAAGGCTGCTGGGCGCTTGGAATGTGGCTGTGACGCTGCATCTTAGATTTTCTTTAGTCTGAGCCCACCTCGCGGCCACAGGCGGCCGGCGGCAGCACGGGGCCGCGGTTCAGAAGGAGAAATTTGCCGTCGTGTTTGTCCCGGGAAGCGATGGGTATTGATTCCTTCGTTTGAAGTCCTCTCTGGCGATCTCTCCACACTGGGCCGGGGATTTGGCACAGGGCGCTCCCTCCAGAGGCCCTTTGGGAGCGGGAGGAGAGATGCTTCGTTTGGCCGCAAGGATGTCAGGGAGGGTTCCCTGGGGAACGTGAGGGCTTGCGATGCTTCTGGACAGACTAATAGGAGGGAACCATGGGGGAAAAGGAGGAGAAGCAGATTTCAGGCGGAGGTCGCAGCCCTTCCGAGGGCACAGCGCTGTAGTGGGCTCGAGGGTTTCCCATCCTCAGATCTCAGGGAAGAGTCTGCAATGCGTCCTGGAGACCCATAGGGTGTCACGGGCTCCTGCGTGGACGTCAGACCTCGGGCGACCATTCTCAAGGCGAGGGCACGTCCTGAGAAGATGGGCAGGAGGCACAGGATGGCAATGTTGTCTCAGATTAAAAAAAGAAAAGGCTTCTGAGTTGAGCCTGGAGAATGAACGAGGCAAGTTTGGTTGAGGGAGAGAGGAGCTCGGGGTTGGGGAGGAGGCCAAGAAGATCATGCACGATGGGGGCAGTTGCCTCCTACAGAGGTGCCCTTGACAATGAGCAGGTAGAAGAAGCCACACCCACCACCAGGGGAGGCCGCCTCTGCCTGGGTCCCCATTTTCCATTTCCTTTTCAGTGTTTTCCAGCTAGGAGCGCCGGGAAGAAGGGGCTGGCGGACTGTAGGGCATTTGTACGTGGCTGGTGGACCTGATGCCATTTGGTGACCGATTGGGAGGGGAAGGTGAGGTTGGTCAGTGCGGTGGGCTGAATGTGTCTCCCCAAGTCTGGGTGCTGAAGCCCTCCCCCCACTGGGGCAATATTTGGAGGAGGGTGTTTGGGAGATGAGGAGGGTGAGATGCAGTCACAGGGTGAGGCCCCATGATGGGATCAGTGCCCTTTTGGGAAGAGACACCCAAGAGCTGTTGTTCTCTGTCACCCCCCCTCTCTCTAGCATGACTACATGAGGCCATGGTGGGGGGCTGGCCATCTGCCGGCCACCAAGAGGGTCCTCACCAGAAATGACATGCTTGGCTCTGTGACCTCGGACTCTCTCGCTTCCAGCCCCGGGAGGAAATAAAGCTCTGTGGTTTAAGCCGCCCAGCCAGTGTATTTTGTTATAGCAGCGGTACAAGGCTCATACAGTCAAGGAAAGGAAGGAGGACTCCAGGATGCCGGTGAGGGTGTGGATGGGTGTGTGCTGAGAAGGACTGGGGGCGGGGGGAGCCGGCTGGGAGAGACAAGGTTTGGGGCGTAAAGGTGTGAGGTGGGTGGCGAAGCTGACGTGCTGATGTCCTGGCGGCGTCAGCCATATCCAGAGCTGCCGACTGTGAGAAGGTCCCCGGGGGAAAACAGGGGGAGGTGGCTGGTGGACAAACTCGGGGTGCTGAGAGTCATCCAGCCCCGCAAAGTGGCCCGAAGGGGCAAAGGAGGGGACTGTGCCTGCTGAGTCACCAGCACTCGAACAAGGAGATGTTACTCACGAAAATGACTCGGAAGGGAATGATGACATATTCGATCCTGGGCTTCCCGGGAGGTCCTTGGTCCAAGCAGGCTCTCCGAGACCAGACTGTTGACCACAGGAAACCTAGTAAATTGAAGGCCTCCAGGGACCTAATTCACCGCTTCACACTCTTTTAGTAAGAAATTGAGCATCGTCCGAAAAGGTTCTTGCTCTTCCCTGCATTTACACAAATGTGTGCGCACACAAACACACACCTCTTCTAAGGAACAGAAAGGAGCCCTGGCCAGATGGCTCAGTTGGTTGGAGCATCCTCCTGTATACACCAGAAGGTCACTGGTTCGACTCCTGGTCAGGGCACATCCCTAGGTCACAGGTTCGATTCCCTATGGGGTGTGTGTGAGAGGCAACCGATCGATGATTCTTTCTCGCATCCATGTTTCTCTCTCGCTCCCTTCCTCTCTCTCTAAAATCAATAAAACATATCCTCAGGTGAGGATAGAAAAATACTCAGAAGCAGAGTCAGCCAGCCCCAAGCATCTCAGAGCCTGTCCTGTGCCTGGTCCCCACGCTCCGGCAGGAAGGCGATCACAAAGCTGTGACCTGCAGGGGCTGCGTCTAAGACGGAGTTTCCTGCAATCAAAGTCTAGATCATTTCCATATTCTGTACGGAAAAGAATACATCGCCAGTATTTTTGTAGAACTCTAGAATGAAATAAAACTATAAAAACAGAAAACTCAGTGTCAGGGACTGACTTACTTGGGGGTCCCTGTGTTGTGGCACTTTCTAAGGGTTACTAGACGGGCCCCGGAGTCCGAGAAAAAGTACACTTTGGGGAGATTTTCCAACGATGTTTGAAAGTATTTGTCCTGTTATTTAGAATTTTAAAAAAATTACTTGGAATCAGAATGGTCAGAGACCATGGGCTAGCCTTTAAAGTAATACTTCACTTAGTTAAACACAAATTGTTGTCTTGTGAGGGGATGAATGAGCCCATTCCATCTCTACTTTATTTTCCCTGAAGGAGGCGTTTTCTTATTTTATAGAAACATAGCGTTGCAAAATGACCGCTTATTTGGAGGACCTTAAACAATGGGGTTTTTGCAAGTGCGGAGCATCTGTAGATCCAAACAGTGGTCCTTCAACTGGGCCGATTTTAGAATTTTCGGTGAAGCAGTGAAAAAGAACAAAAAAGCCAGCCCCAAACCCCGTGCGGAGGGACAGGTGACTGCTGTCACGCTGTCTGCCACAGAAAGGGGGGGCTCCTCCCTGGGCGCCGGCCCGCAGGTGAGGCAGCAAGAGAACTGCATCAGCAGTTCAAGTCCTGGGTTCAGACACGCTTGTTACAAAGAACCTCTTTAAGCCTCAGCTCACTTCTGTCCTTTAACGAATACACTTACTCCTCAGAGGACGGCGGTGAGGTATGTATCAGCTTATGAAGCGTCCGTTCCTTTGTGGGAAGGTCCCGGGGAACAGTGACGAGCGTTCTGTGACCACTTACAGGACTGCTGTGCTAGCCTCTGCCTCCCCCTTGCACCTTCCACGTTTGCTTGTGGGAGGCGTACTTCTCCCGAGGGACGCATTTAATCACGGGGATGGTGCATGATTCTTAAAGAAAAGACCCAAGTCCATTTTCTTGATTAAAATCCATTTGAAACAAGACAGGCCCTCTGTTTAACAGCAAATTAAAATAAGCACCTCAGAGCCTTCTTCAAATATTCGGGTTAATCAAGGGTCTGGGAGAGTGTATTTGGAATGCTCCCTTGAACCAGTTCTAATGAAGTGGGTCATCCACACCCCGGTCTCTGAGAATTGGCTGTTAATGGTGGTAATTCCTTCATGATGTGTTTAAACCATCCTCTCTGATACAACACCGGCTTGAGAGATGCACATGCTATTAAACAAGAATACCTTGCTGTTAAAATAATCAAGAGTAGCATTTTGTATCCAATAGTAGCTTTCTGTACACGTGCATGATGTTATTTTTGTGATACAGGTTCAATGATCTTAGAAGGCATTTCAATTGGAAGCTGAAATAGACCAAACTAATGCTCTCAATCAGGTTCCATAAGAGCGATCCCCAGCAAGCGAGTTCTTTCTACTGATTGTGCTTGCTGATTGTTGAAACTTACCTGGGGTTTTGCCAGAAAACGGAGAAATGAAAGACCTTCATTTGCCTCCTCAGTGCTGGGCACGTATACGCATTCTCATACTTTGCCTCGTCATAATGCTGTGTGACAGACTTTATCACTCTCATCTTGCAAATATGGACACTGCCTCTCAGAGAGGTTCAGTGACCTGACCACGGTGTCCCGGTGCAAGAAGCAGGAGCCTGAGGACCACCTGGAACTTTCTCCGATTTCCCTGGTTCCTATGTCAAATCTCAACCCTCCGTCTTCCCCCGACCAAGGTGGTGGGGTGGCAGCTGAGGTCACGCACGTCCCCAGACCTACGTGAAAGCAGAGGGAACTACACAGATGCTCTCTGCATCCCTCCCCCAGCTCTGAGGCTCTCCCCATGGGGCCCCTCCACTTCCTCTGTCACCATCATCCTGAAGCGAATCCTAGAGATCACGCAGTTTGCACCGGAAATGTTTCACTACGTGTCCCTAGCCTCGGGTCCTGCTTGTGTCCCCATTTTCTGCTAAACTTTCACATAATGTGTTTTCTAGGACATCTTCGGACGAGAGTCTAAATGGGTGCCTCTCTCTTGTTAACGAAAAAACAGATTATTGGGGTAAGGAGGTCTTCCTTTTTTCTTCAACTTCCCTGGGTATCAGACGGAAAAACCCCGCTAGTGAAATTAGCCTAAAAAGCTCAGCCCCTTGAAAACAGGAAGATGAGTACCAGTACCGGAAAGCGAACAAGAAGCGTCCCTGGGGTAGCTTGTGGTTTCCAGACACCTGCTTGAGGTGCGTGCTACGTTGGGGGGAAATAAGGTGATGTACTTCTTACACGTGAACAGCAGAGGGCGCAGTGTGCCGGTTAGATTCTGACTTCGGGATTTGCAACGGGGATTTGCAGCGTGAAGCTGGAGCCTGGGAAACATTGTTTCTTCCGCCAACAGAGAGAAACTATTAGTAAATTAAGGGAGCGCAGGGGAGGTGGACGTGCTCTCAGCTCGCATTTTAAAGTCTGTACATCGCCTCAGGATTTTCACGTGGGGTGGGGGCTCTTCTTTGGAGAATTAAATGCTTCTCGGTGGAGTTTATTTCTCTCCTGGTAAACAGAAAAAAATGGCCTTGCCATGTAAACAGGCAACACCTGACTGTTTAGTCAGGGGCACGGACCTCTTTCCCTTAGATTGTCAAATAACGAAATGACAACAGCCAACACAACGGTAGCCGTCCGCTGCGAACGCCCTACTGAGGTGCTATGGTTGACTTGCATCTTATCGGTCACGTCCAGTAACTGCGCATCCAATTGGTTAATTCTTGGTCCTGGATCCTTATCTACAAGTAGAGGCACCTGATTTTTTTTTTTTTTAAGTCACTTTGGAGCAAAAACGGTAGGTAATTACTATTATTATTACTATTTTATTAATCAATCCAAATTATACCTATATTTTTGTCAGGTCAGCAGAAGATACATTTTCTGATGTGCTGCAGAATTTCAGTCATTAGCTTCCGGGTGCCACGAGGTGGAAAAGTGGGAAACTGAGGCTCCAGACCTTGCTCAGAGCTCCGCTGAGCCGAGCCGGGTGGTTGGAGAACCTCCCGGAACCCACGGCCACCTGGAGGAATAATTGTGGTCGACAGGCAGGATTTGGTTCCTTGACCTTCTGGACAGTTCCACGCCGTGGTTTGTGATGCACGGCTCTCCCAGGTCCCCGGGCTCCCGGGCAGAGCTGGGCTGTGATTCCCGATATCCTTGCAGCCCAGCTGGGAGCGTTGGAAGGGGGCAGCCATGGTTGTTGATGTTATTGGTGGTCGATCGGCTCCTGTTGGCGAGTATACTGTTTGTTTCCACTGTGCACCGGGCTTGTCAGTGCGGCTGTGCTGGGAGGGGTGCAGGTAAGGACCCTTCATCACCTGCCCTTGAGACCCGGGCGGCGTGTCCCAGGGTCGGCTCATGAGCTCCAGGGGGTGGGGTGAGCGGGGTGGCACCGAGGGGACGCGTCTGTCAGAGGCCACACCAGCCCAACTCTGGCCTGTGCCATGAATGGGTGCCGCCCTCATGGGGCCCCTGGAACAGGAGGGGAAAGGCATGGAGCCTGACATTCAGGCCCCAAAGTCCCAGCAAGGTCCACACACTTATCAGCAACAGACTCCCGGATGCAGAGAGCGCAGCCTGGGGGCTGCCAGACAGAGCGGGTGGGGGGCAGGGGGAGGAAGGGGGAGGGGGTGAGAAGCAGAGATTGGCGGTCACAGAACAGTGGCTGGGAGCTGCAGCGCAGGGAGCGGGGAGGAGTCAGTGATAGTGTGATCGCTGTGGGCGGGGTCGGGGGTCTAATACATATATAATTATAAATTATACAATCATCTAACCACTACTCTGCACACCCGAACCTGCTGCAGAAGAATGCTGAGTGTCAACTGTAACGGAAAAACGAAATAAATAAAAAAAACTAGGAGTCCCTGCCGACCCGATAACAGGGACCCATAGAATGCCCCGTTGTGAACCCTCCATAGACCACAAACCGAAATCTCCTGCTTTTCTTCTCCAAAGCCCTGACCCCGCACCACTTCCGCCCTGCACCCCCTCAGTTCCTCCCGTGATTTCCATATGAATGAGTCCATTCGACTCCGGGCACCGCTCCCCCGTCTGCAGAGCGACGTCGGATTTTCATTCACTTCTTCCCAACCAGGTATTCCGCGTGCCCTCGCTGGCACGGGGTGTCGCCTGCTTCTCTGGAGTCTTCTGGACGTCCCGGCACCCCGCTGAGAAGATGCTAAGTTCTCCGCGGAGAAGAGCGGGAAAACAGGATGATTGAAGAACGCGTTCTTCCCGAATTTATACGGCGACCACCCTGGACTCTAAAGTGCCTGCGCGCACCCGCCTCTTTTCGGGCCTCGTTAAGCCTGCGAGCGTCTTCCACCCTGAAAACCGAGAGAGAGAGTTCGGAGTGTCAGAGAGTTTTAAATCTCTCTCAGGTTATGAGCGGCAGGGAGGGGGAAAGTCAAGTCGTTGAATTAGTCCCCAAAGCTCATTTACTGAGAAAGCTGTGGGCTGCTGAAGGCTTGTTAGTGCCACTGCCAAATGTTCGGTGAAGGCACCGGAAAAATTAGAACCCAGCGTAGGTTAGAAAGATTTAGGGACTTTTTTGTTGTTGTTTGTTGTTGTTGTTGTTAAAATCTCTGGCGGACTCCTGAGAAATAATGAGGGGTTGCCATAGCAACGGTGCCTTCACAGGACACCGGGAAGAACATGAAAGAGGTTGGAAAGACACCTAGGTTTCGACTTTAATTTTGCAGAAAGAAATTCACCCACGATGGTGGACAGAACGAACTTCTAGTATCTTCCTGCCGAAAAGTACGGCAGAAAAAGGAACTGTCTTTCTGTTAAAACATTCCAGAGATGGATGAGAGTCCTAGAGGAAGTGAACACCGGTTTGGCTGGGGTTTTTTTTGTTTGTTTGTTTTCCTAAATGATGGAAGCGCCCTGCCCTCTGCCCCCATGTGCCCGTGAACTTGCCCCTGACGCCCTTCGGAGGGCAGCTGTCCTTGAAGGCCGACCTCTGCGTTTTCCCTGAGCGCCTGGCAGCTGCTCTGAAAGGAGAGGTGTCCCCGGGCCTCGGCTCTCGGGTGGTCACCGGTCACCGGGCCTTTGGCTGAATTAACCCAAGCCTTGGGAAGCTGGGAGGAAATGGAAGAGCAGACGGAGGGAGCGGCTTAGAAACGAAGGCTCTCAGACGTGAGTGGGTGTGGCCCCTGCGAGTGGGAGAAAGAGACCCGCTGGTGGGTGGACAGAGAGACCCGAAGGCAAGGGGGGACTTGGAATCTTAGCGGACGTCCACCCGGGTGCAGAGATTGACCAGGGGCTGGGGACTTGACAACAGCTGGCCCCCCAGGCGGTGGCCTCCGGAGTCCCCGCCCTGAGCTCTCCTTCACCTGCAGCTGCTGGTCCAGTGCTTCCTCGCTGTCCCCCCCAACCTCACCCCACAGGACCTGCCGGAAGTGCCAGGCAGGACATGCCCTGTGACGCCGCATCAGCCCCGGTCCTGGGGGAACAGACGGGCGCCACAGCGGGATGATCTGTGGAGTGCTCGGAAGGCACCCCATACATACAGCAAAGTCCGGGGCAGGGTGCAGGGAAGCCGCCAGGGAGGCTGTGGGACACTGGGCCCATTGCCGGGGCGGCCCCCCCGGCTGAGCACCCGGTCTCCTGGAGCCGGCTCGTCCTCGGTGGAGGGCTTCCTGGCCACACACCTGGGGAAGGAGAGTGAGGACAGGAGCTCACACCTGTATAGGGTCCGCTGTGCTCTTGTATTTGTTGGTACCCAGCCATTGGGAATGGCTCAGGGTGGGGTTAGGTTTGTGCATCTCCCCCACGCACTGAGGGAGCCTCCCCCAGCTAGCAGGTGGCTCAGGGTTGGAGTGTCGTCCTGTGCACCGAAAGGTCGTGGGTTCAATCCTCAGTCGGGGTGCGTATGGGAGGCAACCGATCGATGTTTTTCTCACGTTGGTGTTTCTCTCCCTCTCTCTCTTTCTCTCTAAAATGGATGAACATGGCCTTGGGCGAGGATTAAAAAAAAAAACTTACCTTCATAAAACCCTCATTACCTCTTGCTATCTTTTTAAAATCTTAACCACACATGAACACAAAACAAAAGAAAACGAAAACTTCCTGAAGAACCAGCCAATCACGGACCGCCATGTCCACCTCCGAAGCGGTTCCCATTGGCTGACCCTACTTCTGCGCCGGGAATGTCCACCCACACTTCACTGTGTCCGAATCCCGACACCCCTTCCCGTCCCCAGGAGGCCCCGCCCCCCTGAGGTCTCCCCAGTGGCCTGTGGCAGTCTTCACGCCCTCCGACCCAAAGCCCTTGTGCGCCCCCTCACACGGCCTTGGCCTTGACCTTGACCTTGGCCGTGCTCTCTTTTGACAACTCTCATACAGTGATGGACACACAGTGAACGTGCCTGGCCAGTTAGACAAACATTTTATGTCTCCTTTCAATTTCTGTGGTTTTTTTTTTTAACCGATATATAGTTCTTCCTAAGTAAGCTTTGAGAGTTTGCTGCGGGGTGAATAGGGTAAGCTCTGTGACTGAATCCTCGTTCCCTGGAGGAGTGCGGTTTGCCTCCGCGACGGCGGCGTCGGTTCAGGCAGAGAGCAGCTGAGCCGCCGGCCCCTACTGCATGTCGCCGCCGAAAACCAGGCCCTCAAACAAAACACCGCGTGGCTTTCTATTTTAGCTTTCCCCCCCTGCTTAGCTTTCATTTCTCGCCCAAAGCCAAATGCAAATCTTGGGCTAGAGCTTTAAGACGCCGTGGCGCATCCGTGGAAATAGATACGTAGATCCTGTCTGATTTCCTGGCGTCCGGTCCCCATGAGACAGAGCGAGATGCCGTGAGCAGAGACCCGAGACCGTCGCCACCCGCGGGAAGCCAGGTTGGAAGTTCCCAGCGACCGGGAGTGAGCGGGCGTGCCCACCGAGGTGATGCCGGTAGCTGAGGCTGCGTTGGTATTTATGTGCGGCTCTAATTCCGGGCTGACCTTACATGGGAGCAACTTTACACGTAAGGGAAGTGGCAGCAGGCGCAGGAGGGTGACCGTGAGCTCTGGGGTGTCCTCCACCGTCTGCTCTCTGGAGAGCTGGGAGGGCCATGGGGTGACCCAGGCCGAGGGCATGTCCTCATAACCAGGGAGGCCGAAAAATGGGCGGATCCTTTCTCCCTTCACTTAAAAAAAAACTTTTTTAAAGGAAAGTGTGCCACTTTTTAAAAAAAGATTTTATTTATTTTCAGACAGAGAGGAGGGGAAGGAGAAAGAGAGGGAGAGAAACATCAGCGCGTGGTTGCCTCTCATACGCCCCCTACTGGGGGCCTGGCTTGCAACCAGGCATGTGCCCTGACTGGGAATCGAACCGGTGACTGGTTTGCAGTCTGGCGCTCAATCCACTGACCCACACCAGCCAGAGCAAAAAACCGAGGACATTCCCTCATTGCCTTTCAGACAGAGAGGGAGGGAGACAGAAAGGGAGAGAGAGAAACATCGATGTGTTGATCAGCTGCCTCCCACCCATGCCCAGACTAGGGACAGAGCCCACAACCCTGGCTATGGCATGACACTCAAACCAACCGAGTCACACCGACCAAGGCAGTTCTTCCTTTGCTTCCGTTCTCTTCAGGCCCTCAGCCGATAGGCTGGGCCCGCCCACACGGGGGTGGGGGGATGGGGGAAGGGTCCCTTACCTTCCGGGTTCCCGGATTCAAAGGCTACCCTCGTCCAGACACACGGGGGAATCTCGGTGAGTCCGGGCGCCCCGTGGCCAGTCCAGTTGACACCTCCCATTAGCCTTGATGGAACTGAAGAGTTTAAACAAGGGAAGTGACAAGATCTGAAATGTGCTTTTAAGGGGATTAATTTGTCTACTGCCTACAGTACCGGGAATGACAACTGCACTGAGCAAGGATAATTGAGAGTAAATAGAGGGACAGGCGTCAGGGGACAGCCGTGGGGGGTGGGGTTGGGGGTTTCCTGACCGAGCGGCCGGCGCGCAGGTGCTGTTGTGTGTGTGCTGCTCCTGGAGGGTGGGCCTCGTGCGTCACAACGGCCGTGAGGTCATCCTCCGGCTCTGTCCGCGGGCAGAGTGCCCCGCACCGTGCAGCTCGGCCGGCTGGCTCACCCCCGCTGGCGGGTCCCTGTCTGTGGGAGACACGTCTGCCCGCACGGCCTTCTGCGCCTCTGATTTCCGCTGACTGGACGCCGTGCGCACGGCCCGTGGGCTCGGTTCCGTGCCTCAGGAGCTGCGCGTCGGCGCCTGTGTTTTCTGGAAATCAGGATCTGAGTAATTTTTGTGACGGTCTCATGGATGCGGAGAGGGGGACGGCTGGACGGACTTGGCAGAGTAGAGAGGGCACCGCTGTTTGTGGGTCTTGTCTGTCCCAAGGCCGTGTTTGGAGGTCCACCGGGTCCCTGTGTGGCTGACCTCTGCGTGCCCAGCAGCCTCGCCAGGGGCGGGCAGGGAGGGGCCACGGGAGCCCCCCAGGTTCCAGTGCAGGCGGTGGGATCCCCGGGGTGACAGAGGAGGGGAGAAGCCATGGGGGTGTTGTATGTTGTCCTCATCGGTGGTGGCTGGGGTTGTGCTGACATCAGGGGTGACGGGTGAGCCTCCTAAAAGACCTTTCCTGACATGCATTGATTAGACACGAAGGCAGCTGCGTGGAGGAGAGGGTGGGGTTTGGGTCAACCCCCACCCCCCGCCTTGATGGGCACGAAGGTGGATACCCAGGAAATCAAATGTCATGTATGGGTCACAGTGAAAAGTGGCGAATGATATCCTAAGCCCTTTCACAGACAAGAAAAACTCCTCAGAGACTTGAGTGAGTCAATAAAATTCTCCGATGGTCGACCCAGTAACCGGAGTAGAAAATGAGGAGAATTGAATGCCAACAGGGTTATTTACATAAGAATACTTGTGTGTCAGCCCTGGTTGGTGTGGCTGAGTGGATTGAGTGTGGGCTGTGAACCAAAGGGTCACCAGTTCAATTCCCAGTCAGGGCACATGCCTGGGTTGTGAGCCAGGTCCCCAGTAGGGGGCGCATGAGAGATAACCACACATTGATGTCTCTCTCTCTCTCTCTTTCTTTCTCCCTTCCCCCTCTCTAAAAATAAATAAATGAAATCTTTAAAAAGAAAGAAAGAAAGAAAGGATACTTGCGTCTCAATCAAGCCAGATGGAAGAGCGCATTCGTGTGGGTGGGCGGGATGCTACCAGCCAGCCAGCCCTGTGGGTGCTCCCTGGGTTACAAAGCGAGATGGGAGGACACTGCCGTGTCCACGTGGAGAAACATCACGTCGTTAAAATCGTGTTTTGGAAGAATTAGCCATCGTGGAATGAAGTCTCTCTATCATAACAGGACGTGAAAAGATGGGGAAGGGAAGTCTAAAATGAGATGCAGAGTCCAATTATTTAGGGATTGTACATAAGGGGTAAAGAATGCTTGGAGAACTGGGGATAGGACCGTATTCCGCATGCAGGGGCTGCCTCCGAGGGCGGGCTTGTGACTAAACCGTGATTTCTGTTGCATTCTTCCCAAATTCTCTTTTTATTATTATTGAAATAATTTTTGTTTTGTATCTTACTTCATCTTTATTGTATTTTTTCCATTGCCCTTTAGTCCCTGCATGCCCACCTCCCCCCAACCATCACCACACTGTTGTCCACATGCAGGAGTCTTTCCAAATTCTTGTATTTTATGGTTCGCGAGGAGGGGCGGGTGTCCCTGTTGGGGAACGCCGTGCAGTTCCTTAATGCGGCCTTGGTTCCCACCCTTAGTCTTTTCATTCATTCATTCTTCCACTCATTCATTCATTCATTCATTCCTCCACTCATTCATTCATTCATTCATTCATTCCTCCACTCATTCATTCTCTCCGTAACGGGGGCTTCACACAGGCTTCCCCAGGCTCCGGGGTTCGGAGACAAAGCCCTTCTCACAGTCCCAGGTGACAGGGACTTGAGGCTCCTTGGTTCTGGGACGTGGGACGAGGAGTCGGGTGCCCGGGAGCCTCTCTCCCCGCCTCCTGGCCTCCCCGGAGCCGCTCACGCAGCCCCAGCTTCGCCGGCTGAATGGTCACTTCCTTTCCCCACTCACGTATGTCTCCCTCGCTCTCGAGTTGCCTTCTCAGCTTGGAGGTGAGCAGAGTTGGTACTGCTGAGCATCTTCCTGAGGATAAACCCCGTCTCCGTGCCCATTCCCATTTCCCAAAGGATAACGAGAGGGGAACGACAAGATGACCACTGTCCCTCCGCTCCCTGTTCCGTGGCAGACACCCCCGCTCCCTGACCCTTCCCTCCGATCCCTTGTTTCTTGGGTTTTAGTCCCTGTTGATCTTCTTTTAACGTGTAGCGTGCAGGCCAGCTGTCGTTTCCAAAGCCCTCGCACGCCCAGCCACCCACAGACTTTCATACGAGGCTGGGGGGTGTCACATTCCAGTGGACATGCGACGGGACTGTGAGAGCAACAAACCAGGGGCATACACTATTCAGAATCAGAGGGGCCGGCCTCCTGGGGTCGGTGGGCTGACCTGGTCAATCGGGGACTGAACCTGTAACCTAGGCATGCGCCCTGACTGGGAATTGAACCCGTAAGCCTCCAACCGACTGAGCCCCGCTGGCCAGGACGACTCATTGAATTTAGATGCTGGTGGTCCTCTACCCGTGGACCTACGGCTGGAGGGGTCACCACCCTCCTGATGGCAGGGGTTCAGCCGTCCTGCACGCCTTCCTTGGGTGGGCAGAGCCCCCAGGACCCCGGGCCCTGACTTGCTGATTTCTGCTCTGTGGCTGGCCCTGCATGTTGACCTTCCTGCAGTCCCTCTGTCGCCTGGCTCCTCCCAATCCCTGTGGCCTGGAGGTCACTGGGTGCCTTGTGCTCCTGGAATCACATTCCCCTTGGGGCGGGTCCGCCCCTCAGCCTGGATGCGTCCCTGGCCTGGAGCCTGAGGGGTGGCCGCTGGGGAGTGCGGCAGGATGGGAGGGAGGAGGGGTGGTGCTTTCCTGGTGTTTTTGTGGCTAGACCTTGAGAAATTTTGCTTCCTGGACAGTGTAGTTATATTTTATGAAGATCATTTGTCAGAGGCTAGAAAATTGGGTGCCCATGACACAGGGCTGGCGGGGGAGGACAAAGGGGCACTTCCTCCAGCGCTCTGTCGGAGTTGGGGGTGGGAGTCTGTCGGAGTCGGGACGCTCCCAGATTAGAACTCGCTGCGGGAGGGAGCCCAGCGCACTGGGCTCCCGATGACCGGGAAGGCACAGTGTTCCCACCTCAAAGCTCCGGGGGCTTCTCGAACCGTCTGCTACCCTGAGTTCATTTGGGGCGGGGGGCACGGGAAGCATTCGGGGACCTCCTTGGGCCTCCGTTAGCTCTGACACCTTTGGGTCTCTGCTGTTCGCTTAGCTGCTTCTCCAAGTTGTGGCGCCTACCCTGCGAGTAAATCACTCAGCACGAATAGGAATAAACACCCCAAGTGAGCTCAGGTTCCGCACCCTGCTTCTCTCCGACGCAGGGTCTCACGTGTTGGGACTGCTCGTGTGGACGGGGAGGAAGTGTGGGGCCCAGGGCTGGCCCTTCCCCATCTGGTGGTGACAGTAACAGGGAGAATCGGACAAAAAAAAAAAAAAATCCAAAGTGGAACGTGATCTCATCAGGCCGTCCAGGGCTGAGCCGACCTCATACCCTCTGTGACCAGAGGAGGCTTGGGGGGTGGGGGGGGCTGAGCCCCACTCCAAGAGCCTCCAGGGCACCCCCCACTCTGCCCCGGGCTGAGCTCCGTCTGCAGGGCAAGTCCTGGGGGCTCACGGCCACCGGGCTCAGGGTGCGGCTGACGGACGCCCCTCCCCGGTCAGCCTTCGCCCTTCCGCTCGGGCACCCGACGGTCCGGCTACAGCCCACGCCAGCACCCCGGACCCTGTGCTTTCTCACATTCTGTCTCCAGTGCCCGCGGGGAAGGGACCCCAGGCTTGCTTTGCTGTGGGTGGAGCCCTGAGGCTTAGCGTCCGCGGCTTTCAGAAAACACCTTGATTCCCCACGTCATCGCCCCGTGGAGGCTGTGGTCTGCGGTGGAACTCGAGTGTGCGAGCCCCTGCGTGTCCCCTGCCAGGGGCTCAGTCCCTTCTCGGGAGCAGCAGAGACAGGGGCCTGCTCTCTCTCTACCTCCAGCCTGTCACCAGGCACGATTTCCGGGTGCAGGATTTCGGAACTTGAGAGCAGACACGCACCTCCCAGGGGCGAGCAGAACAGAGGTGACTAGCATATCCTCAGGAAAGGGTCCCACGCAATTAAATGCATATCAGAAATCGTAATAATTGTCACAAAAAGGAAAACAACCCCTTTCCCCCCAAAATAACCCAGACTCCTGGGCATATGCTCTGGGCTTGGGTAACGATCGGTCGTGTGGGTCAAACCCCAAATGGCCTCGGTGGCCTCTGACCCAGAATGCTTTGTAATCCGTGGCGTCATTCTCTGTGTTTTTTTTTGTCCGGCAGATTCTCCCGGCCGGATCCCCTGCGCCCCCTGGACAGCCAGGTGCAGGTGGTTTGACAGCTGCTCTCCCTGTGTCCTCGTGGAGGTCCGAGGCCACCGTAAACGAGGAACCGTTAGCCATCAGGCGCTCGTGACATCGAGCGGGTGCGAGAAGAGTGACGGCTGTCTGGGGAGCCTGGTCAGGGGCTCAGGGAGCTCTCTGCTCCGAAAGGTGGCCCTGCGCTGAGACCACACGGTGACCCAGGGCTGGCTGTCCCCTGGCAGAGGCGCCCCCAGAGTCCCTGCAGGGGAGGAGGCCTTGGGGCTGTGGCTGTCTCTGTGGCAGGACACCTGGCATGGCGCCAGGCTCTCGTGAGAGCCCCCTCCCCCCCACCCCTGGCTCTGTCGATCCCTCTAATCCCAACCCTCCCTGCCTGGTGGGTGATGACGTCCCCGACCCCTGCCCTTCGCTGAAGTGGGCCGTGTGGGTGGCCGTGTGCCCCTGAGCTCGGAGTGGTCGTTTGATTCCACAGGAACTTCAGCGGTTTCCCTTGCCTCTGAAATCTCACTCGGCTGCATAAATAATTCACGAGGGCTGGGAAATGAAGGGAAAATGCAGAATGGCGTTCCCCCGGACCTGGAAACGGGCAGCCTTGTTCCCTCCTCTGTGTCCGGCAGGTCGCTTTGCTTCTGAGCAGTCACGGGACCCAAGGGAGGGGCGATGGCGGTCGGGACACCCAGGTGCTGATGTCACGGGACTCTGCTGGCCGGGGGACAGGGATGAGGTGGGCGGGCGGGCACGTGTCCCCACCCTCGGGCCAGCTGCCCCTGCTCACCCTGCTCCGGGCCACGGATCCACGAAGTGGCCCATCCGCCCTCTCTTAGCTCCCGCGTCCCTTGCTTGTAAAATGCAGGAGCCTTCAGTGAAATAACTGACCTCGGCGAGTGCCGTGGTTGGATATGAATCAATTTGTTTGGGGGATTTGTGTCACGTCGCTGGGCGTCGCTGGCTGCCGAGGGGGGGTGCATGTGCATTTACTAGAAATAATTTAAAAATAGATCAAGTCTAAGTAGGGAAAATGTGCAACAATTGCCAGCATCTGGATGGTGGGAAAAGCGGTCATTGTGTTCTCTACTGTCTGTGGTGTTTTAATGTGACAATGTAAAAAGTTGCCCGCAAAGATTTTATCGGTGATGCGTGGGTTTTCTCTCCGGTAAGGCCATTATTCTTCCTGAGCGGAGGGACAGACGGGCGGGAAGGAATCGATCTCACCAGCAATCGATTCACCATCCGCTGTGCCCATCGGAACCCACTAACCCCTGGAGAAGTAAGGCCCCTGGATGGGAATTTTTAAAAAAATATATATGTTTTAAGACTTGACTGTGAGACCTGAGACGATAAAATACGTAGCAGAAAACGTAGGGGCCTTGGTCCGAAAGGGGTTGTTTTGAACTTGACTTCAGAGGGGAGGGAAATAAAAGCGGAAATAAATCGGTGGCAACACGTCAAACGCGGAGCCTCCGCCCCGCAGCGGGAACCACCGGCGAAATGAAAAGGCGACCCGCAGAGTGGGAGGCGGTATTTGCCAACAATACCTCCAGTACGGGGCTGACGTCCAAGATATATTTACAAAAAAAATACATACAACTGAACGACAATAAAACGAATCCAATTTAGGAATGGGAGGAGGGCCTGAACGACACTTTCGCCAAGACAAACGGATGGCGGAGGAGGGGTCGACGGGTGGGCGCGTTAAGAGCCAGGCGTGGGGGCCCTCTGAGCTGTGCATCTTTGCGGGGAGGGTCTGTGAGGCCGACAGCCGGGGCTTCCTGGAGGGTCCATGCCCAGGGGAGGTGAGGGAAGGCAGGGGCCTGCAACGCACAAAACCTGATTCTTAAAACTCTGGTGCCAGACGGGAGCCTCCACTTTGTATGTTGGCTGTAGGGTCCTGCCTGGCTTGAGAGAGAGAAGGAAAGGTGGGTGGACACCGCAAAGTGGGAGGAGCAGAGGCGAGTGCGGCTGGGGGCTCTGTAAGGGCCCCTGTCAGATGAGGGACCACAGGCATCCGTGATAGACGGGGTGGAAGCAGAGGGGTGGGGCCCGGGAAGCGTTCAGGGGCTCTCCGCAGGGGTAGCAGCCTTGATTTGTACGCAGGGGTCCTGGAAGGTCCCACTTTCAGATCTCGTCCCGCCGAGAGGCAAAGGGAGGGAGATTCGGTGGTTGAGAGTCACAGAGCAGACAGCCCATGGTCACAGGGCGGGGTCCCCATGCTGGTCCTTCGCTCAGAGTTGGGAGCCACCCGGGACCTGGGGCACCGGCCGCTGGCGTAGACAAGAGGCAGCCGGAGAAGGGGACAGCTCCGTGAGGGTGTGGGGTCAGCATGCACTAATGGGGGGTAAAGGGCAGTCACAGAGGGGCAGATGGGGGGCAAGCCCCAGGGAGCAGTCTCAGTGGGCCTGCTGGGCTCCCGGGACAGGAGGGGACCCAGACTGTCCAGGACAAGGGCTCTGAGTTCAACTACAAAAACAGGAGTCAGGTGGTGACAGAAGGGGGGATTGGACGCGTGCCCGGCACCAGACGTGACTGGCAGGACAGACACGTCCGTCTGCGTGATGTGTGACTATTCGCACTCCACCTGCCGCGGAGCTGAGCCTGTTTTTGCCGAGCGGGGCTCCCTTCCCGGCCTCAGTGGCTCCCCCTGGAGCAGGGTGGGCGGAACAACGCCCAGGCTCAGCCACCTCACCCTGTGCTGGGGACCAGGGGAGACAGACTGCGTCTCCCCTCTGAGGACCCAGTGCGGGTCAGAGAGGGGAAACCGAGTCGGGCTCCCCTGATGGTGCCTGGTGCCCGGCAAGCCCCAAGGACATTGTCGTCACAGGTGTTCCCACGCCGGCCGCACCTGTCACCAGCAGATTGTGAGCTAGGCCAAGGCTAACGGAGAAGGTTCATCTCAGTCAGTCTCTTGTCTGGGCCGCGCTACAGGGAAGTGTAAAAATAAAAACAGGCAGGTGTATTTTTTTTTTCCCTCTGTCTGCAAGCTTGGTTTCCTCCACGGCATCGGCCGTCGATGTCTCTCCGGATCTGTTCTTTCTTTGTCCTCGGACGGGACCCTGTGGTCCTGTCTGAATTTAACTCAAGGAAATTCACCCACGGTGTCCTGGGGGGGTGGGGGTGGGGGGACGGCCCTCCAGAGGGGTGGCGAGTAGGCAGGAGGCGCCATTGAGGGTAATTTTCCCACATCGTCACAATGTGTTTAGGTATAAAGCAGGGTCCTGTTGTTTAACAGAGAAATGATGAAGTGCACATATTTCTACTTTTTTTTTTAAAGTTGTGTTTAAATTTCACTGAGACCAGAATGAGCAGGGGCTGGGAGAGGACCCGATGTTAGGCCCACCCCGCCTCTCTGAAGTCAAAAGGGCAGCTCTTTTTGGTGATCCGCTAAGTTCCAAATGAGTAGCAAGGACGTGAATGCTTTCCTGCAGGTTGGTGGCCCCGATGGTGAGGTGGGGCGATAGTCCGTGAAGGTCAGGACCATCTTTTGCAGGGGCTCCTTTGGACAATTTAACAGGCACGGGGAGCACGCCGTGCCATCTATGATGAGGGTGCCGTGAGCACCTGCCCTGAGTGAGGGGCCTTGGGGTCCAGCTGTGGCCACCAGGGGCAGGGAGCCGCGTCCTGATCCCCTCTGCTGTGTCCCTGCCAACCTAACCAGACTTGGGCGAGTCCCTGGGCAAATTCATCAGGGTCTGCCTAGCGAAAACTTTGGCACCTTTATTGATTCTCCAAGCACCGACTTTTAACTTCCTTAACTCACTCTCTTGTTTTTTCTATTCCCTATTTCCTTTATTTCCTCTCCAGTCTCTATTTCCTCTCTTCTGCTGGCCGGGGCTTAGCGTACTCTTCTTTCACCAGCTTCTTAAAGTCGAGTGTTAGGTTGTTGATTTGAGATCTTTTTTTTTTAATGTAGGTGTTTACAGCCATAATTACATCTAATTTCCCCTCCAAGCACTGCTTTCTCCACATCCCATACGTTTTGCCATGTTGCATTTTCATTTTCATTCGGCTTAAAGTCTTTCTCAATTTCCCTTGTGGTTTTTTTTTTTTTTTTCCTTTTGCCCGTTGGTTATTTATGAGTGTGTTGTTTCATCTACACAGCGTTGTGTGGGTTTTCCAGCTTCCTGTCCGTGTGGATTTCTAGACATGCTCCTCTCTGATCGGGAGACACAGGCTACGTGATTTGAGTCTTTTGAAATGTGGTGGGACTCGCTGTGAGAGCTAACACGCACGCTGGCCGCGTGCACTCGGGAGGAGCGCGTGTCCCGGAGCAGCTGGGTGTGGGGCGCTGCGGGCATCTCAAACTCGGTGAAGGACCCGGGCCTCTGCCTCGCATTCCAGCCAGCTCGTGCCCGTGCTGTGCCAACTCAACAGCGCACCCCAAAATAATTCTGGTCTGTTTTCTGCTGCAAAGGCAGGTGGTAGATTCCAAATCCACCCCCTTCATTATTTGATAAGTTATGTAGCTGCTCCAGGAATTCGGTGAACCTTTTTTTTTTTTTTTTTCAATTTTTATCCGGCTAGAACCCAGGCTTTCCAATTCCTTAATCCGTTGAGTGTCCCCTGGAAGTAGCTGTACCTCCTTGGAAAGCAAACCCAGGACCATGTTAGTGGGGGCCGTTTGAACATAGATCAATACTGGGTAGGGGTTGTTGAACTTGAAGGTGTACCGTGCATGCTCAGCTGGAAATCTGCGGTGTATTTGAAATTCTTTTTGGCTCCAAGAGAAGTAGCAGAGCTCTCTGGAAGTTGTCTGTAAACATTTGTGTACACAGTGGTTGCATCCCGGTTGATTCAAAATAAAATCGTGAGATAGCGCCATGCTGAATTGATGTGAGGGGAAATTGACCTCTGGGCAAGGCTGCCGTGCCGTTGACCTTCCCGATGAGGCACCTCGGTGGGGGGTGGGGCGTGGGGGCTGCGAACGCTCGTGTGAGGACAGCAGACACAGACCTGGACAGCCCCCGGGGAAGCCGGGGTGTATTGCCACCTTGCCGAGGTTTCCCATTTGCTGGGGACATCCGGTCATAGTCTTCCGGACAGGAACGAGGAGAGGCCAGGAGGTGGCCCTCTCCGTAAGCCGGCTGAACTTGCCCCCCGGGATTTCCTTCCCAAGAGCAACACGGGGGTAGTTTTGGCAGCTTGCTTTGCCATTGTATGCACAAACTTCAGAGGTTCTGCACTTTAAAAAAAAAAAAAAATCAGTCTTATTGCTACATGCTCCGGTCATTGCTTGAATCTACACCTGCAGAAGTGGTCAGGATGTACTTGGTGGAGACCTGTCACCTGGCTAAAACATGTGAAGTCATATTATTTAAAAAGGGATTTGCCCTGGCTGGTGTAGCTCAGTGGATTGAGCGTGGGCCTGTGAACCAAAGGATCGCGGTTCGATTCCCAGTCAGGGCACATGCCCTGGTAGGGGATGCATGAGAGGCAACCACACATTGATATTTCTCTCCCTCTCTCTTTCCCTTCCCCTCTAAAGATAAAATAAATAAAATCTTCAAAAAAAATAAAAAAAAATAAAAAGGGATTGGTGTATACCAGGAAGAAACCCTCCGGCCCGAAGCTGAGGACTGAGGCTGCGCCCTCAGGTTGGAAATGACCTCCCCCTTCCGCTGTTCCTCTGGCATTCAGCTGCTCTGTCTCTTGACACCTTCCGCGCCGAGGAAAATTGCCCGCACTGCTAATTTCGCAATCCCGTCACCCGTAATTGCTGCGTTCAGGGCATTTGGTAGGTGCTGGTTTATGTTCTTTGAAAGCGATTAAACGGATACCTCAAAGCCAGGAGCAGAAACAATAGCTCATCCCCTGACTGCTGCTGCGGACGTTTGAGGAGGCGCCTGCCAAGAGAGAAGGGAGCGCAAATAGGACACGTTTCTTTCCGGAGCCAGGAATCCGTGCCATTTCCTTTAGGTACAAATTAAAAATATAATTATAGTCTTTGATGAGGAAATTGAATCACAAAAAAGGCTTTATTCACAGGGAAGGAAGTACCCAGCGTGTCACCTCGGAGCCGCGGGCCCTGAGACGTAGGTGACCCCTGCGGTTGAGCTCTGTTTCAAGGACTGTGTCTGCCCTCCCCTCCCGCCCCCCTGCCGTGCTCACGGAGGGCAGAAGGGGGAGGAGGGACCCGCGCAGCGTCCCCAGAAACAGCTCTTTCCAAGGGTGGGAAGAGACCGTTCCCTGCGTTGGCACAGGCGTGGGACATGGGCCAGGTTGGCACCTATTTCTGTCCGCGGACAGGGGCCGGTTTTCCCTCTCTGGCCTGCTCCCTCCTTTTACAAAGTGTTTCCGGCTCTGGCCCCTGTGCCTTCCGGGCAGCGGGCTGCTGGCCAGCACCCCTTTGTAGGAAGGTGCTGAAGTCCACGTGCCTGTGCCCCTGGAGACTGGGGCTCAGGCGTGTGTGGCGGCAATGGGAGAGAGAGGAGACAGTGGGGTAGGGGACCCCGAGCACTCCGCCGAGGGACGTGGCAGGATCAGGGCAGGGCCACCGGTGCTGCGTGGTGGGCGTGGGTCCATGCCCTCTCAGGAGCGCCCCACCCTGCCCCGGATTTCCATGCAGGGGCTTCTATTTAGTCCTGGAAGAGGCTCCACAGTGGCCTGGAGTGACTGTCACCCGCGTGTCCTGCAGGCTGCGGCTATGGAAAGTGAGCTGGGACCTCTACCAGCAGCCCTGCCCTGCTCCGGACATCACACCAAAGGCCCCCCTGGGCCTGGGAAATATCACTGCTGAGCCTCTGCGACCAGTGACAGTCCCCAAGAGTGTCTGGTCTCAGCTGAGTGACCCCAGGACCCAGCACATGCCCTCTGGGCTGGAAACAGGGGGGTTGGACGTGGCAGGTGGATTTTGCATCTTCTCTGCTTTCTGAGGACCTCACGTCTTCACCACGGGTCTTTGAAAACCCACGTTCTCACCCCCCAGGCCCCACCCCCCAACGGACAGTGTCCTTTCCTCCCATGGGGCTGTCCTCAGACGTATTCGAGTAGCAGTCATTCCCCTGACGTGCCTGAGAGAGCGAGCAGGGGTCCCTCCGCTGAAAGGGGCCTGCGTGAGCGCGTCCCCCAATCTGCTCACTGAGGGTAGGGCAGCTGAGCTGCTCAGCAGGAAGATGACCTCACCAAGTAGACCCCCGACATGCCAGAGCCAGGGGAGCAGCCCGGTGTGAGAGCCGTTTCTGCCGTTCGGCCCGGCGGGGCTCCCTTACCGCCTGGATGGTTAGCGTGAGCACCGCAGGCTGGCACGCCAGCGGTTTTCCTTGTTCCGGGTGGGAATCCGAGATCTGGAGTTGTTTTGTGAAGACAGAGTGGAAGGGCGGGGGCCGCACACGGCGATGGTCAGGGAAGACGGCACCTAGACCTCCAACATAAACGGAAGTGTAAACATGAACGTGAGCACCCATACGCTTCATGGGATGGATGCCACCGAGCAAGAGCAGGCTGCTCCAGATGTGCAAAGGCAGCTACTGGAACCAGTCACCGAGGAACATGTCCGGGGCAGGGGTTTTCGGGTCTTTCTGGAACACACCTCCGTATAAGAAATAACCCTTCTTTGCCAAGTGTAGTGAGAATCAGCGTGGACAGAGAGGAGGTCCCATGTCCCGCTTCTAAATGGGGCAAAAGGCTGGACTTCTCCCTGGGTCTTATCTTTAAAAGGGGGGGGGTGGGTGGGTTAGCCCTGGCTGGTGTGGCTCAGTTGGTTGGAGAATCATCTCATAAGCTGAAGGGTCATGGGTTCAGTTCCCAGTCGGGGCACATGCCTGGCCTGCAGGTGTGATCCCTGGTCAGGGTGCGTGCAAGAGGCAAACAATCAGTGTTTCTCTCTCACATCAACATTTCTCTCCCTCTCTCTCCCTCCCTTCCGTTCTCTCTAAAATCAATGAGCATGTCTTGAAGTGAGGCTCAAAAAATTTTAAATAAATAAGTAAATAAATAAATAATAACTTGGGTGCCAGTGAGATCTCTCCCTCCCACCTGGTCCACAGTGTGGTCCCCCATGTGATGTGGGGAAATGATGACAAAAAAAAGAGGATTCTGCACAATCACATTTACCTCTTCATCATCACACTCAGACCCTATTGAATACTGACGTGAAATAGAAAGCTTCCGCCATCTTGTTCTGAAGGAGCGTCGGTTGTGACTGAAGCCGCCAGACTCTGGTAGGAAAGTGTGATGACCGCACTGGCCTGTCCTCTTCTGCTCCCTCTGCCTGTGACTGCAGAGGAGCCAAGGTCAGAGTGTCTGGTCGGAGGTCCGCCTCGCTCCATCAGCGAAGCCCCCATTATTCATCAGACCCGTCTAGAAATAGGCCACCTCCTTCACCTCCTCCTCGCGCTTGTTCCGCAATTATAATGGACATCGGGAAAGGTACCCAGACCCTATTCGGAGAATATTGGATTAGTGGGATGTTTGATTAAATCAATAATTGGGATGGTGAGGGACTTTTCCTGTACTAATTACCTCTAGAAGAACTAATGTGCTCCGTGGGGATAAAATGCGGAGCTTTGTTCATTATGTAAATGAGGATAACACAAGGAAAAAAATGTTTTGAAAAGGTACCCTTAGGACTCCGGCTTAGCTGTGTCTCACACAGCATCTCACTCAAGGAGAAAAGGGTAAACAGTCTCTTGAAACGTTATAGAAATTCTAATCATAATAGAAATGAGTTCAATTCATAAATTATGTAGTCCTGAAAAGTTAAACATTCTCCTGAAAATATAAAAATAAATTGGATCTTTCATTTTTGTACACACATGCTTCTCTTTCTTCCAATAAATAAAATAGGATATCCCCAAAGGAAAAAGAAGGCAAGCCGAAGTATTTCAAAAATTAGGATCAGGCCTTGTTTGCTTTTCCCTACATTTCACCGATGGGGCAGAAGTATTTTCAGTTTTTCTGTGGGGCATTCTAGATGTTCTGCTGGGTTACAGTGTGTGCTGGGGCAGGAATCAGCACCCTCAGCTCCCCATCCGCCCCGTGATGAGAGACTTTGGGGTGGGCAGCTGGCCGATCGCTGGCTTTGCCTCTGCCTCATCATGGATCCGACCAGGTGCTCCCCTTGGCTCGCTAAATATACTCTCTAGACATCGAGCAAGGTTTTTGACCTCCTGAAAGGAAAGGAAATTGCAGTGATTGCCTGAGATCCAATACTCACTGCCCCCTAGGGAATAACAGGGGTCAGCAATTGGTGTCACCCTCTTCGACACACCTCAAACTGAACTAGACACACTGCTCCCACCCCCTCGTCCCCAGACCTCCGCTCTGACGGCCCCTGGCCCCTCGCCTGCCTCAGGCCCTCCTTCCATCTCTAAGGGGTCTCCTAAGGGGTCTCCTGCTCCCTCTCCGAAGAGGAGTTGGATGGCTTCCCTGATGCCTGTCACAACTCCAGAAGGAAACACAGGACCTGGTGAAAGGGACGAACCATGATCTCCAAGGCGCTCTCCTGGTGCATTTCATATTCTGTGCCTGCCCCTCCCCCCCAAAAAAAAGAACATTTCCTGTCTTTGGTGGATTTCCATGGTCTGAATGGCTAAGTCTCCAGTCCTCGGCCAGCTGCACAGAACTTTCCAGGCTGTGGCTCAGCTGTCCCGCCCCATCCCTCACCGCACCATGTCACTCTGCTTTCCCAGGACGATGTCCCCACACTTCTCTGCTGGTGGCAACGCGTCTCCTGTCTGTCTGGGATTATGAACCCTGGACACAGAGACAGACAGACAGATGGCAGACACAGACAGAGAATATAATCCTAGCAGTAATGATCCTAACAGTAACTGATATAAATTCACACCCAAAAGGGAGTTCTAGGGCAGGAGTATTTAGGTTCCTTGAAAATGGTATCTTAGTTCATCACTAAAATGTGTCATTTTATCCTACCTCACAGGTAAAGACATAGGTTCAAGGACCCCAAGTTCACACAGCAAGTCCACTGGAGCTCTGGGGTTCCACCCTCCCTGCTGCTGTGGTGATAACCTGCTCAGGCAGGTGTGTCATCCAGAGACCAGTCCATGAACTTTGTTACTGCACAAAGGGTTTTGAGGAGAACTGAAGGCTTCTTGTCAGGAGCCAAGTCCTTTCTTAGAGGATCGAGGGACCCTCCAAGGGGAGAGAAGGGGGTGTGCCACCTTCATGGGGCTCACGTGTCTGGGAAAAGAGATGAGTGACCATGGTTTTTTTTAAGGGGACACAAGATGACAAGGTTCAAGCACCAGGTATAATACCCCTGAGAGAAGTCAGAGAAATTATCCTCCTTCCACCTCCTGACTCTGCCGTTTTTGTACAGTTTAGAGTCCATCAAAGAATACGTAAAGCAGGAACAATGACAGCGTGTGCCTGTCCTAAGGCTGAAGTGGCAGGCTCCCCGCTGTGTCTGGGACCGAGGAAGTTATTTTTGAAGCTGTGGGGCACACTTGATCTTGCACCTCCATCTGCTCAGTGGCTCAATCCCCCGGCGGGGCCTTGGCTTCATCGCAGGGAGGCCGAGGGCCAGCTCAGCAGTACCCACAGGAGCATGTGAGTCTCCCACAGGCTGCGTGGCATGGACTTCCCGTTGCCTCCACTAATGGGGTCCACCCCTCCACTCAGCAGCCTGCTAACGTGACCAGACGCGCCCCGCGCAGGGGGCTCCCCACTCCAGAATCCATGGAGTCTCGCGCCTGAGGGTTCAAAGCAGCGATTCGGCTACACACAGGGCAGCGTTGAAGCTCAGTGCTGTCTTTGTGGTGGGAAGTATTTCCTCCATCAGAGGCGGTCTGCCTGCGAATCAGCGGGATTCTGTCCGCCTGTCTCCAGGGGAACTCCAAGGGCGCAGAGAGACAAGGCTAATTCTTCCTTTGTTCTGTGTCTCCTGGACCTGCCTTCCCTCTGGGGGCTGAGACTAGCTTTTCTGGTGGGGAAACCAGGGAAGAGTCCGAGTTTTAGAGTTGGAAGTCTCGGGAACGCTGATCCCAGGCTCACCCCCTGGACGGTGGTGGATGAGATTCGTTCGCAGGTGCTTTGTGCAAAAGAGGGGGTGGCATGGGGAGAGCAGCAGCACGGGGGTCGGGGCTGCTCAGGGACAAGGAGGGGGATGCGGGAGGAAATGGCCTCGTTCCCAGACCTGCCGGTCCCTATGCAAGCCCTTCCTCGCGGTCTGATGCCCACCATTTCCCATGAGGACATGTCCTGGTGCCTCCATGCTGACCACTCCTGGGTCAGAGGTGGGCAGAAGCCCGGGGTGTGGGGATCCTGTGCTGTTTCTGACCTTGAGTCATCTTGTGTGATCTGGCTCCTGAGTGTCCCTAGCTTCCACTTCCTGTGAGACCACGCTTCCTGTGAGTGTCCACTTCCTGTGAGTGCCCACTTCCTGTGTGATGTACTTCCTGTGAGCATACACTTCCTGCAAGTGCCCACTTTTTTGTGCATGCACACTTCCTATGTGCATATACTTCCTTTGAGGGCCCACTTCCTGTAAGTGAATGGCCACTTCCTGTGTGCATGCACTTCCTGTGAGTGAGCTCCCACTTCCTGTGTGCACTCTCACCTGCACTCTCACTCCTGTAACCCTGGTGTTTTGGTTCCAGGTGCACATGGGATTCCTTTGAGCAGGTGCTCCCCCAGACTGTGCCTCCCTCGCCGTTTCCTCCCAGCCCCTGACCCTGTCACCAGTGCACCTGTAGGCCTCTCCATCAGGGCTGCTGTCTCCCTGGGGTGGGCTTCCCTGGAGACCCTCATTTTTTACCTCTGTGGCACTCATTTGGAGCGTTAGTGACTGTTGATGTCTCCTTGGATGGTGGCAAGTTGCAAGGTGGATGCTGTCTCTTGCGGGGTCTCCAGGGTCAGCTGTCCCCAGATGTCTCTTGAGGAATGGAGACACGGCAGCTGGGATTCCCTCCTTAGGAGACAGAAGCAAATTGAAACGTGGGCTCGGGGAATCTTTCCCGTGCACCTTCCACCAGCGCAGTGCGTGGGGACGAGTACCACGTGCTGATTTCTCGCGGCACTGCCCAGCACGCCACAGCACCTCTATTTCAGGTTTTCGGGAGGCTGGAGAGCGGGTTGCCTGGAGTTCTGTTGAGATTGGTACCCGGATTCTGAGCGTTTTGGTCAATATGTCTTCAGACACATGTCACTTGGGAAATTCCTAAAATCCTCTCACAGTGCTCTCCCCAGCCCTTAAATGCATTCATTACTTCTCCCCTCCTATGCTGACAGCTCAGACCCGGAGGGCTGCGTGTGGGGGTCTTGATTCGTTGTTCCTCAAAGACACGTGCCTTGGAAAAGGTCCAGCAAAATGCTGTTGCTGGAACCTTGGAACCTCCTGGAGGGACGATGCAAGAAAGACCCATAATTTAGGCACCAATCAGCTCCTACGTACGTAGCAGAGGAAGATTTGCAGAAATGGCCGCGAACAGCTTATTATTCCCTCTGGCGAGTGTGGTCTGTTATGATCTGCTCCCTGGACGTTGCTGCCCACAGTCTGATTGTGGAAGGTGAGCTCGGCGATTTACCTGCACACGGAGGTGGCGGGACAGCGAATCCACCCAAAACGCTATAGGGGCCTGGAAGGCCACCCTCGGGGGACGTGTTGTGCACCTCGATCATGCGTAAAGTCCTCTCAATTGTTGGTTAGGGAAGTGACCAGGAGTCGTCTTAGTTTCCACGCCCTTCAGGTGTTTCTTAGGCCTTATTCATGCTGACCTCCGACCTCCTCTGCACCTGCCTCTGGCCTCTGTCCAGTTTAGGGGCTACCCCTTGCTGTCTCCTGGAATAGGCCATCCATGAGTGCAGCAGCCCCTACTGGAAGCCGGGCCTCCTCCCAGGCACAGCCCACCTCTGCGCCCACGGCCTCACACACCCCCTCCCTAAGGTGTGCCCCGATTGTGTGGGCCTCGGGCTCTGGGGCTGTCCTGGCAGAGCAGGGTCCTGATCTGGGGATGTGGGAGCCTCCGGGTGACGCTGGAGTCCAGGCTGTGGCCCAGTGACAACGTGGCATTTCTCTGCAGACGTGAAACCTCCTAGAAGGGTTAGAATCACAGGGGGAAACACGACTTCATAGGGCAGGCAGGAGCCACTGGCTGGGGTCCAATTCCCTGCCCACGGGGCTGTGGCATCTGCCACAGGGAGACAGATGCTGAGAGGGTGGCAGCTGGAAGGTGTGATCACTGTTGGAAAGGCCCAGGACCCTTGGGTGCATGCACCTTCCCTGCTGAGGAAAGTGCCCAGGGGCTCAGGGACGACTCTGGCCAAGGCGGCCCTGACCTTCACTTCTCCTCTCCTGGGGCTTGGAGCCAATGTACCTTAGGGCGGGTGGGGGAGGGCGTCGTTAGTAATTGAAGTTGGAAATGACTGTGGTCTGAGGCAGGTGTAGGGGCTGTGATCAATGTGGCTTCTTCCTCCAAAAGTCCTGGACCATCTTCCACTCCGTGTCGCCAGCTCAAGGCACTGCCACCGTCCTGCTGTGGTCCCAGAGGCCGTAGCTGAAGTGATTCCGGGGTCAGGGACCCCGCCCCCCAAGCCCATGGCCTCTCTCGGAGAAAAGGAATAGACCAAGCATCACAGGTGTTTCCATGAACCGAAAGCATGTGGACTTGCCGGCTTCAGCTCCACCTTGCGGGTTCATCAAAAGCTGGCACAGCCACCGCCCCGGCTTCTCACGGGTCTCCACCCAGATGCTTCATGCTGCCGGAGCCAACAGACCCAGCTCACCAGAAGGGGCTGCCGTTATCTATGTGAAGCAACCACTTCTAGTGAATGCAGAGAGCGAGTGAGGAAATGCTGGCCGGTGGCTTTCTGCAGTGAAGATGTCGTTTGGAAAGACTCCAGATGCTCAGAGCTTGAGGAAGGCGGGGGGTGGGGACCGGGCAGGTGATGCCCTGCCACAGACCCGGCTAGAGACTCGGGTTGCATGCCTGCGCTGTGTTCCATGAAGCTGCAGCCCCCAGGCCAGCCAATCCCTTTCCATTGTCGACAGTGGACCGCGGTTGCCACTTGAGGTGCCTGGTTGTGAGGACGAATGTGGACCCGCGGGGCCACGAGCCTGTTGGATCAGCCGTGAATACGGTCCCAGCCCAGACCTGTGGCTGCCCAGGTCACATCACAAAGGCTGGGAAGGGGAACTTGTCACCATGCATTTCGGGGCGGGGGGCATTTGCTGCTGGAGAGTGAGTTGCAGCGGTTATTTTCCTGAACTGCTTGTTTTTCTTAAAAATATTAACTAAACGTAGGCAACCATGGATGTGAGGCCCGTTCAACATGAATAAGACTCGGCCCCTCAAGTGACAACAGTGAGCTGACATCACTTAGCAAATGCCTTCTCCACTCCGGCCAGACTCCTCGCCTCAGCTACCTGGGAAACACCTACTGTTTGTCCCAGCAGGTGGCGGCCCACGTTCCTGGGGGTTCCATTTCCTTCTACAGCAAAAGGAGCCCCTCCTCCCTCCTAAGAGAAGAGGGAGTAGGAGTGGCCAGGCTTAGATGAGATTATCAGGCAGCGGGCAAGGTGGGGGACGCTGCCCCCCATGAGTGATTCCATCCTACGGAGTCCAGAGGAAGGCATGCATGTCACTGGCTGGTGTCACCCCGTCGATGGCACCAACCTGATGCCCATCGTTCCAGCTGCTCTTTATTCTGCACCATGACCATGAAGATGTCACCTTGGCATCCCCTTCCTCCTGCAACAGGACCCCCCATGTGGCCCCCACAGCCAGATGGCCTGAGAGAGTGAGAGCAGGAGCAAGAGAGAGAGAGACTGAGAGAGAGAATGGCAGTGGCCTTGGGCAAAGGAGGGGCAGATAAAGATGCTCCTTTGCTCTCAACTCTGCCTGAGACAGACAATCCACAGTCCACTGGTCCAGTCTTGTAGTCCTGAGCCGTCCTCCCGTCCCACAGGGCAGCAGACCATGTCCACCTGAAACAGCTGCCCTGTTTCCCAGTTCAGGCTACTTGACCCTTCTCCTGAGTTCTCAGGGTGAGCAGCGGCTGGGAGCCCTTCAAAGCTGAAAGTGTGGAGGGGCAGCCCGTGGGGTGGCAGCCGTCAGATTCATCCACGGATGGATGCGGTCCGGTGGGGGTGGCCCGGCGCCTGGCTGGGATCTTGCACCTTGTGCTTCTTACTCCGCCCTCTACAGCTCTGTCCTTCGATCTCCTCCCTGAGGAGCCCACGCGAAGTTCGAAGCCCACATTTAGACTTTGTTTACCCAACCAGAGGGCCTCTCAAGTATATGCATTTTTTATTGATTTGAGACAGGCAGAGAGAGACATCGATTTGTTGCTCCACCTGTTCACGCATTCATTGGTCGATTCTTTTTCACGCCCTCACCTGGACTGGAGCCCACCATGGGACAATGCTCTAACCAACTGAGCTACCTGGCCAGGGCTACCATTTACATGCATTTTTAAGAAAAGGGCCAGATCCGATTAAACAACCACAACTCTGTTAGCGCGCATGAACCCACACATTAGAAAAGGGGGCCCGACTGTCCCCAAGTAATCCATTCGATTCACATCAAGTTCACCCTGGAGGATTGTATAAGATAATCGTGTAAACGTAGGTAGCTGTTCACCACAGCATCGTTCACGCCGCTTGCCCAGTGCAAACCCAAGTTGCTGACTTTGGGAACCCTTTGAAATGCCAGCAGGATGCAGCTGTTAGCATTTCTTTCGAAATGCCAGCGCGAACACGGTCACTCGACTTATTTACCGAGAGTGATCGACATCCCTGGAGCGTTAGGAACGCTTTTTAAAAGTCTCATTTCTAATAATAACACAACGCTGAACCGCAGCGACTGGAGAACTGCCTCAAAACCTTTTTGTAGGTAGAGAGAGCGTAAATTAATCAGGTGATACCTAAATAAAATGCCTGAAGCTTTGCGATCTCCGGGTTCTTGGGTTTCTAGAGGTCGGATGAGAGATTGATCCCTCCGAGATATCTGCAAAGCCTCTTTGAGGTGAAAGGCTGTGAATTTCCTGCGAATGCAGGTTACGGGGGAGCCAGATGGCCGCTGTGTTTGCTGACAATCTTTTGTGAAAGCAGAGGCCACTTCCCCGCCGCGTGCAGTGAGCCGCGATGAATGTGTCGTGTCCAGGCTTTGAAGGACCCCAGGGGCTGTCACAGACAAGCCCTCGCATTTTGGACACTGTGCCGGCTATTTTTGGCCACGACACCTGCGTGCTGACAGTGTGTGCTGGCAGCGATACTCAGTTTTAGGAAGCCGTAATTAGTAGTTTATTTTCTCTCCCTATTGAAGAGCCCAGCTTGTTGCTTTCTGGCAAATTAGGATTTCACCAAACATTCCCGTTGAGAAAGTGCCGTTTGTTGTGAAAGCATCATCAGATGTGTTGCCTGATTCTTTTCTTCTCTGGTCCCACCCCAGGGAAAGCCCCTCGTTTTACTGAGGGAGACGCCGGGGGCTCCACGTTGCTCACCCTGAGCTTCCCAAAAGATTGTGGTTTTTAATTCTGTGTGGCTTCCTGCTACAGCCCCATGACCCAGCCTGCGGAAGGTGTTCAACAGATATTATTTGAATGAACGAATGGAAGGATGAATGAATGAGTGAATGTGGCATGTTGCTAAATTCCTTCGAAATTCCCCAAATGTGTTTTGCAACAGTCTCTTGCTTCTGCTTCTACGATACGCTTGGTGGCCAGAGTTCCCTGCAGGGCCCGTGTTGACAGAGCTCCTAACTGGTAGAAAAAGTTACATTTGCCCTGAATTAGGGTTTCTGTCCAGGACCATCCACAGTACATGGTGGATCCTTTAATGTCATGAAAAGACACCCTCAGTAGACCGTGTCTCAGTGGTCTCAGCAAGAAGACCCACGTTCATGGACATCGGGTCAGAAGTGTAGCTCGAGATGATCAGGGGACCGGAGAAGTTGGTACCTATGAATTTAACGCAGCGATGGGCTTGCATGATAAACGGATTTGGAGATGCCTGCAGTCAATGCCAGCTGTTTGCTTGACGCCCAGCAAATGAAAAAGAGCTGGACCTAAAGCCCAGGAAGAGATGTTGAGAGACTCTAGGTACCTTTGTGCAATTCATCAAGTGCCATGTACTCAGCATGCATTCTGACTTGTGGCTTAGAATTCAGAGACACCGAACTCCAAAGAAATGCACAAAAGTTACCACGAGACAAATGATAATGACCTCATCTTTTTTATCGGATTTTTTCCCATGACTATTCAGCCCCCTAATACTCTCACCCACCCCCCACAATCACTACGCAATGACCTCATCTCTAATTCATCCCACATGTCCCCAATTAAGGGGTTTCAACAAGGGATACGAGTTGTTATTTCCAAGTACATCATCAGAAGAATGTTTGAATTTCCGTGAGATTAACACAATGTCCCGAAGAATGGGTAAGAAAGAGACTAGCGTTTGATTTGAATCGGATAATTTACCTGGTTTGGGATTTGGGTTTCAAACTGAATGTGTAAATCTGTGGGCGGATTAACAGTGAGCACCACGTCACTAGAGACAGTGCCCCATTCACTGTTTATGGTGTGTTCTCTGAAGTATGTGCAAAAGTGGCCTGTGACAATGATGAACCCCACTTTCCCTGCTGTGGGACTGGGAAGATGGTTCTAGAAGCTATGATGAAAAGGATTATGAAGTCCCTCATGGCATCTCATCTTTGAGGCGCAATACACAATGTGCTGGTCACGATTACACATGTTACATGGTTTTGTTCTTTTTTCACTCAGATGACTGTACAGGTGACTGACTTTGGGTGGACCTTCATCGTCATTTATCATGTTGGCAGTGTCCAGTCATATAATCGATAAACCCACAGAAAATAAGTGAGTGATCTATGATCCTTATCTTTGGAATCGTTCCTCAGATCTCTGCACTTTTCTACTCACTTTTACAAAGTGGGCAAAATGTGAAAACTAAATATCATGTGAAAGCTAATGGTCCAGGCCAGGTCGCCTCACTGGTTGGAGCATCGCCTGATACACAGGAAGGTCGAAGGTTGGATTCCTGCTCAGGCCGTACACCTACGTCGTGGGTTTGATCCTCGGTCGGGGCATGTAGAAGAGGCAACTGATTGATGTTTCTCTCTCAAATCAGTGTGTCTCCCTCAAATTAATGTCTTTCTCTCAAATCAACGTCTCTCTCTCTCTCTGTCTCAAGTCAATAAAAGCATATCCTCAGGTGAGGATTAAACAAAAAACCTTACATAGGGTTGGGAAACACAGATGCCGCTAAGACGGACCGGATGCACAGCATCACACACGTGCCCCTTTGCCAGCTGTGACCACAGTTCCGAATTGGACCCACCTGGATAGGCTCCCAGGATGGTTGGCGCCAAGGTCAAATGGGCCCTCCAGAATGTGTTCTTTCCTAGGGGTCTGCACTCAATAGTGGCAGGTACCTCAGGGAGGAGACAGCCTGGAGGAGTGGCCTGGGATTCAGTGGTCGTTGGTGGTGTGAGGTCTGTTGGTGGCGAGTGTGCCCAGGGTGTTTTCACGACTGCTTCCTGGTGTGGGGTTCTGTGCTGGGCACCATGACAGGAGACAGAGGAAGAAGAGTCTGCTGGCAGACCCGGAAGTCAACAGGCCGCCGAGATGCCAGGGAAGATGGATCTGGCAATTCCATCTTCGGAAAAGTCGGTGCCAGATCCATCTTCCCCGGTGGCTGGTCCCCATTCCTGAGAGTTCTGAGTCAAGCCTCCTTGGTAGGATGTCTTTGAGGGGGACGTGACACCCTGAACCTGTCACTGCCACTGAAACTACCCCACAAGGCATAAAGAATGGGCACCATGCCGCAAGGACCAAGCACCCCGTGCCGATTATTCACACTCACCTGCACAAGCATCAGCGGGTCATGACAGAGGGTAAACACACGAGGGCGGGGTAAGGGGTCACCCGGTCCAGGGCACGAAGGAGCAGAAATAGGGCTTGAACCCAGGACTTTATTCACTGTGTTCAGTGTTCTTTGAGCTACTCCACCCCGGGTCTGTGGTCAGATGATCCCCGGACAAATGAAGCCACCACCTTTCAGGATGGACACGAACCCTTTCGGGAGTCGATTAGTTATTCGGGGCATTTAGTGTTACTCGGTACGTTGCTTCATGGGGCTAAAGAGCCCTGTTGCTACAAGAGTGTCTGCATCTCAGGCTTTCTAAACTCAGAGCGGAAGTCGTTGATTCCTCTGGCAGACAGACTTAAAGGAGCGAGGCCAGCCTGTCTCATCTGTGTTGCGTGCGCCATGGGGAAAGGTCGACTTAAAGAGGCCTTGTTATCTGGAGCACATGTAGCCGGGGTGGAATCTGTCCCGTAGACACCCCATCCGTCACTCGGTTGGCTGTCGATGCTGAATGGTGAAGAATACGGGAAAATGTGTCCAGGTCGTCACCCGAAGCCAGAGCGGACCACACTTCGGCTTCGATGGTGGTATCGGCAGGTCCCAGGCAAACGTGAGGCTTACTTTCAGGAGGCAGAACGGTGACTTGGGAAACCGCCTAAAGGCGGAGAGTTCATTAAT
Organism: Anoura caudifer; assembly: GCA_004027475.1. NCBI lineage: Eukaryota > Metazoa > Chordata > Mammalia > Chiroptera > Phyllostomidae > Anoura > Anoura caudifer. Next base: position 48,969 of record PVKU01009345.1, read on the forward strand.
CCTAAACCAACTTCTCTTTTATCATTTTGGCAATGAGATTAGTCTGCTGATACAAGAGGACTTGCTAATACTCTGCTTAGCCTTGGGGGAGAGAAGCGGAGGCGGAAACGTGTAAGTCATCTGACCCCAAGACGTCCCCATTCTGCCCTGGCTGGTGTGGCTCAGTGAACTGAACGCCAGCCTGCACACCAGAGAGAGGGTTGCGGGTTCGATTCCCAGTCAAGGCACATGCCTGGATTGTGGGTCAGATCCCCAGTAGGGGGCGCACAAGAGGCAACCACACATTGATGTTTCTCTCCCTCTCTTCCTCCCTCCCTTTCCCTCTCTCTAAAAATAAATAAATACAATCTTTAAGAAAAAAAAAAAACTCTTGTATCTTCCCCTTGCAACCAAAAATGATATATCCCTGATCAAAGCAAAACAAAACAACATTCCTATTCTTTTGAAGATGAGAATGTGTAAATCCTTCCTCCTGTATGTCCAGCTCATCACCCATCACCACTGACAGGAAGCACGTAGGGAGCACTGTGCGCCAGGGCCCATGTCTGTCCCGGCACGAGCCCTCTGTCCGTGGGCCCACAGTCCCTGGAGGCGGGAATGAGAGCGCTGTAGTAGTTTTCCTTGTTTACTCCGCCGCTGTGGATGTCATGACAGAAGAGGGGTGTGCCTAGGGGAACATCACCGACCGGCTTCCCCAGACAAGGGTTCATGGCTTCGGTGCGGATGTGAACACAGGGCAAGGGTTTTCCAGGGGACCAGGTATCCTGGCTTCCTGATTTTTTTCTCCCGATTGCTTTCTCTGTCTCAGACTTTGCTCTAATGCTCCCTTCCTGGTTCATCAGCCTGTCTGCTTCTTTCTTTGTGTCTTTTTCAAAAATGTATTGGGGGGTGACATTAGCTAATTCATTGTATAAGTTTCAAATGGATGCCAACGCTTATCCATCCTGCCTGTCCCTCCTCTTTTCTCCAATGTTGCTTCCTGTCATTTTGATTGGAACCAACCACGGGTGACTTTAAGGGGAAAGAGTTAGGCGTGGAGTAATCTGGGTGCTGTTGCAGCTGGAGGAAAAGGCAGCTGGGAGGTATTCACCCGCAGGCACACATTGAACTTGGGTCCCTGGAAACATAGGGAAATGGTTTCCAGTCTCTGGAAAAGGGAAAGTGGCCCCTCTTTTCCGCTCCCCACCGGCTAGCAGCTGGTGAAGTATGGCTTTCCAGCTCCCTCCTACGCTCCCCCTGACCGGGAGCACCGCCATGTTCTTCTGCCATAGATGTGGACACGTTGGCCTAATGCAGAAGAACGTTGGGGTTCTGGAAAGAAGCATGGTTCACTGGAGATTCTGACTTTCCTCTGGATCCACTCCCATGGGGGTCAGCGGTTCTCTGCTCTCAAGTCCCCAAACGCTACCCCCCTGTCTTAGAAGGCAGCTGAGCCCATTTCTACACAAGTCAGCAAGGACATAACCAAGGATCCGTTCAAAACCCAACCCCGTGCTGGGTGATGGGGACAATGAAGAAAGAAAGAGGGAGGTATTTCCCGTCCGAGAGTTTAAAATGAAATTGTGTGCACCCATGGGATGGTTTTCCTGAGGGAAGCCTGCTCCCACGCACCCCTGCACTTCGGGGCAGCCGGCAGCTGGGAGGCCATCCTTTGCTCGGTTTCTCCGGGTGCAGCCCTGCTGCCAGGCCAGACCCTTAATAATTGGGAACCGTACAGTCATTCCATGGCACGAGGCACTGGGAGCGTAAATAACGGTAAATACCATGAAAAAAAAAATCGCCCTAGACTTTGGAGCTCAGCTGCACAGGGAGATGAGTTCCAGGAAGCCGCTCAGTCAGTCCTGTGCTTCCGCGGGAGCGCAGGGTTCAGGGCGCCAGGTGAGCTCGGAGCGAAGCTGCATCCCGCATCTTTTAAGCTGACGTTCCCGTTCACGGGAGCTCACCTGCTGAAGTCACGCATTTTGCCCCAGGCTGGTGATGACTTGGAAACGCTGTCATATTTTAAGCCAGATTTTGAGAGTCAAGAGCTGAACTCCCTGCATCAGCATTTTACAGCTTCCAAAAGTGGCTGTTAATTGTGCCTGGGTTATGGGTTCGATCCCCGGTCAGAGCGCATATGGGAGGCAACCAACCAATGTCTCTCTCTCACATCGATGTTTCTCTCCCTTGCCTTCTCTCTAAAATCAGTAAACGTACTTTTAAATTTTTAAACTAAAGCAGCTAGCCCCAGCTGGAGCTGCCCAGGACAGCTCTCTTCGTGGGGTGAGACCCGCTGCACCCCAGCAAACACAGACCCTTCCTGGGCTGCGGCCCCTGCAGCTTGAGTTCTGGGTGGGCTGAGGGAGAAGAGTCCAGATTTTCCAGTGAACTGAGTGTCTTTGTCATTTCGTTAAATAGCCCTTCCTGTTCACAAACCACCCAGCACAAACCGTTTCCTTTCACCTCCACAAAACACCTGCGCGACAGTTAGTGTTATTTGTAATTTTTAGAAAAGTAAACGCAGGCGCGGGCGGCCCCAAGTCCGGGAGCCGGCGCTGGAACAGGGCCGGCTGGAGCCCGTGCCGGCCTTGACTTTCCAGGATGCCTGCCGGTGTCCCGGGCGTCTGCTGGGACCCAATCAGGGCTTTGCTGTCCTCGCCCAGGGCAGACCGGCCTGTCTCCCACCTGTCAGGCAGCTCATCCTCCTGACGGCACCTTCTGGGCGTCCTTCCAATCTCATCTGGAGCCGTTATTGCGGAGCAAATTTGCTTCTTTCTGCCAGACTCAGTAGAGGCCGAGAGATGGCAGAAACAGGAGCGGCCGCCGCTAGCGGAAGGAACAACCCCCCCCCCCCCCCGTCCCCGTCCCCTGCAGGAATGGGGTCGCGGCAATCAGAGCTGCCGCTCTGCCCAGAGGTTGTGGAGTCAACAGAGAAGCCGCTCGGGGTCTCGAGACGCGGAGGCTGGTGGTGCAGAAAGGAGGAGCCCAGGAGGCCTTATTATTTCAGCTCCAGGAAGCTCCGCGGGTTCAAAGCATTCAACGAGCTGTTTGATCCAGGCTGGCCGTTCCAACCCCGGCTCGCCGAGACAGACAGACACGTACACGCATTGATCGCCCTCGAGAGCCTGCAGGTCCACCCGACAAGGTGAACGCTGGGGAGAAGAAGGTGAAGGAAATAACATTCCGTATAGTTTGAGCCGCGGATCTGACCACAGTCCCCTGCTTTGCTGTGAGGAAGGGCGGTACGGAGTGTCGCCGGTCCTTGCACACAGGCAGAGGGTGTGGCCGCCCCGCGCCCCCGCCAGCCCGAAGGCTGACCAAGTGTTACCAGCTAAGGCTGAGGAGCTGGTCAAAGGTTTGACGCGAGTCTTTCAAGTCAGTACTCTCTCTCTCTCTCTCTTTGCTTTAACCCTCCCTCCAGGACATGTTTACTGATTTTACACAGAGAGGTAGGGAAGGAGACAGAACCAGAAAGACATCGACGTGAGAAAGAAATGTCGGTGGCTGCCTCCTGCATGCACCCCAACCAGGGACCGAACCCACAACCTGGGCACGTGCCCTGACCGGGAACTGAACCTGCAACCTTGTGGTGTGCAGGACGATGCTCCAACCAACTGAGCCACCCGGCCAGGACTAAAGCCAACAAGTCTCTTAATCCTTGAATCTAAGTTGACTCACGTCCCATGTCATGGGATGGGTCAGATGGCAGGGATCTGCATGACTCGTCCGAGGGCCTTGGAATGCGTTTCTCTAACGATAACCATGGTAGCAAAGGGGAAACTTCCTTGGGTTGCTCACCGTGAACCAGACGCTATAGTAAGCACTCCTAAGTAGCCACTACTAAATATCATCACTGCCCAATGAAATAAGTGTCATTGTCCCCAGTTTTAGATGGGGGCATTGAAGGTGAGGTAGGGTCTCTTTGGTGGGTGTTAATTCTGCAGCAAATGAGGAGACTCAACTTGAACTTCCCTTGGCCACACAGTGCAGGTGCTCACTCAACGGCATGTACCGCCCCCACTGACTGGTACAGTGAGGTCGTCATTGTTCACACATGCCCATTCCAGTCCACGCTCCTTGGCTGCCAGGTGGCATCGACGTCGCACAAACCATCCTCGTTATATTAGCCATGGCCGCACTTTTTCCGGAGAGGCCTCGTATAGGTAAGAAAGTATCTAGCAGTGATAAGAACCTGATGAAAAAAGTATCTTAAGTGGTAACGTGGCAGATGCCTTCAGGAGGGCAGGGCTGAGTAAGCCAGTGTCACTTGAACAGCTGACCACGGGAAGAGAGGGATAAAGAAAATTCCAGACTGTACTTTGGGAATCTTTGCTTGTTGTTATCAGCTTCCCTGTTGTGCCCATTAGAATATTTAACCGTAGCTTTCACCCTTGACCTCCTGACCTTGGAGAAAGTACATTTCTAAGTCTGGGAGCACCCCTGAGGAAATCAGCCCAGGCAGATGCGATCGGCTCCCCTGTAGGTTTGAGACCACTGTGGTTAGAGGCTGTTAATAGGAGACATTACTCACAAGTGCGTCTTCATCAGGAAATCTATTGTGTTTGTGAAATATCCATCGTGGAAAAGAAACTGTGAGAAGGCACAAGCTGATTTTGTGTTGAAAACTACTGCTTGGCGTAGATAGATTTCCTGGTGAGTTCTGGTAGGATAAGTCTCAAGCCCCTTACTACTTCAGTTTCTTTCTGAGGAATTTTGGCAAAGAGTTGGCTTCTTGGCCTAAGCAAAGTCTGGCTAATTTCCCCGCAATAACCTAGCATCGCCAGGGTTTGTGGGACAGAAGTTGTCTTTTCGGACTGCCTCTGCGGGGGTGAGGTGGAAATTATCACAGCTGGTTTGGAGGAATGGAGATTTTGATGGCTGAGCAAATTCCAGCTGAGGCAACTGCCCAGGGCTTTTGTTCTTTGTGGTTTTTTAAAAGTCAAATGAAGGAAATCGTTGAGGGTAAGACATAGCTTCTCCATATGGCTGTTAGGGCGGCTTGGGCAGACCCCAGATCCTGAGTTGACACTTTTTTTCATATCAAGGTCTTTGTCGACGGCCCCCATCTCTGCCACCTTTCCCTGTTTTCAACTTCCTGATGCTCCGGCTCTTACTTCGGCTTTTCTTTCCGGTGACTCTCTTTTCTCTGTCATCACCAACCTGTCTTGCCTTCCCTGCGTTCTCCCTCACTTCCCACCCCCACCCTCCTCTTGTCTTCCTGCCTCTGACCAGCTCTGGGACTCGGAGCAAATAATCGCCTTCACTCTACCGCTGGCGGGATGGAGATGGAACTCTCGTTTCCGCGAACCCAGGCTTAGCCCTCCCCATGGGCTCCCCGAGAGATGCCCACCCCCAGGTGCAGTGGGGAAGCCTTGGAGCCGCAGGGCTCAGCCACCCACAGTAGCTGCAAACCGTCACTCTGTGGTACCTGTGAAAAGCCACACATGCCTCCCTAGCATTCTTCTGCTGGCGGGTGACTTTAAAAATATAAATTTTCTTTTTTATTTAGTTTTCTTTGGGCGAGAGAAGAATAAACTGGTTGCACCCAGGGGCTGGAATCACACACTATTTTCTCTGAAGCACCAGCTGCACCAACTACAAGCCGCATGAGTTCAGGCCAGTGTCTTCCTTCCCTGAAGTTCCCGCTTCCCCAGCCGGAAGGAAGGGAGGCGGTGACAACAGCCACTTACACAGCGGGGGATAATTCAATGGGCTCGCCCCCTCTCCACGCATAACACTTGGGTTGGTTTGTTTGTTTCAGTAAAAATCACTGTGCAACATTCACCATCGTAACCGTGTTTCACGCACAGTTCAGTGGTGCCGAGTCTCACCACTTTGTTCCGGAACAGACGTCCAGGCAGCCACGGCTTTCCAACAGGAACACCTAGCGGGGCACTTACACACCCCGAGAAACAGTCCCTCATCACTCGTTACAAAACGAAGACCAGACACGTAGCAGCTCAGCGTGACCCTCCCCGCTGTGCCGCCCTGCACCCCATTCACAGACCTGCCTGGAAACAATTTGTTCTTTTGCTCTTTCCCACCCTCTCCCCGTACTGCAAACTTGGTTCTTTGGAGATCAATCGATATCCCCAAGGTCAGATAGCTTATGTGTGTATACGTCACCGGAGATGTTTGATCCCTGTGATGAAGGGAAGCTGTTAATTTTCTGCTTCGCAATTTCCGTCTTTCCCCCTCCCTTCCCGCTTCTACCATCTCCATTCTTCTGCGTCCTTGGAACGTCTTCCCATTTCTCTTGTGTACCTTTCCTTCTCTCCCCTCCCCTCTCCGCACTTCCCTCCCAAACTGCCCTCTTCAGCCCACTGCTGCTTGTTCAATTCACCGAGGTGGCGATTGACGGTCACGTGGCCCATTGGGTGTGCTTCAAGGTCGACTTCCCAATCAAAGTAGCCCTGAGCTGCGGCGGAGGGGTGGTGGAGGGCCGGGGTGGCGGGGGTGGGGGGGCAGGGGTGCTGCCCGGCCGTGGGGCAGAGGGGATGGGTGACCACCTTCAGGGCTAAGGACTGCTCTTGCCCCCGTAACACGCCACCTCTCAGCTTCCTTTGGCAACACCAACGGTGGCGATAAATTATTCAAGAAAGTTTCGGAGGACTCTCGCTGGCTCCCAGCCTCCGAAACCGTAACCCAGCACTGTGCCGCAGGCATTTATCTGTCCGTGGAAAGGCTTCTGGGTAAATCGGTGTGCGGCCGGGCCAACCCTCACTGATTTGAGTTTTACTTACTTGTAATGCCCCGTCCCGTGGAGCTACTTCCCAGCTAAAACGTCTTCCGAGAGGGCACTGCGGGGTGAGCGCAACGGGGCCCGGATTCTGAGGGTCCGTTTGAAGCCTGCGTGGTGCTCGCTCCCTGCGGAAGGCGGAGCTTGAACCGTGAGCTTGAGGAACAAGAGGTCCTTGGTCCTCGGGGCGGCCGAAGCCTTTGTATGGATGGCTGTATGGATGGCGTCCCTCGGGGACTGCGGGGGAGCTCAGCGTCCACCAGGGCGTCTGGGAGCAGGGGCGTTGCTGCGGGGCAAGCCCTTGGGGGTGCGGCGCCTCTTTAAAGTGCCTTCCTGCTGACCAGCGAGCATCCTTGGTGTGTTTTCCTCCGGCTCAGAAGCTCAGTCCCCGACCACAAAGTCAAAGCCACAGGAAGGCACACAAGTGCAGCCCGGGGGCTTTCTCTCCCCGCCCCCAGCAGGCCTGCCGTGGTTGCAATGAGTCACGAGCACCTGTAAGGAGAGAGCCCCGAGAAGCGCTGGTTCTGGGGGGAGCCTGTTTTGGTGTCTCTGGGAATAGTAAACGGTGCAGCCACGCAGCCACGCAGCCACCGATGTCTGTGCCTGTGAAGGAGGCTGCGGACCGAGGGCTTCCCCCTGAAGGACACAGCTAACGTTCCCACAGAATCTCACAGCTTTCCGAAGGTTCTTCGTCATGGCGGGCAGAAGTGAGGCCTGCTGGAGTGTGGCTGGCAGGGTAATAATAATATGGGTGCAATAATTTATAGTTTTAATGTGAACATTTCACCTAAAGTGTCACAGGGTGCGCTTGAGTGTGATGGTGTGATGTTACAGCATGACACGCTTACGATTTTGTAAGAAAAGAGTTTGTAATAAGATGGGGGTGTTCTTTGTGCCGGACCCTGTACGTTTTCCTGTCTCATTCCGTGACGGCCCTCTTCTGCATATGCCGGTCAGGGTCCCAGCCGGTGAGTCGGAGGCTGGAGAGCCTTCGGGAGCCATCAGAGAAGAAACTGCCCCAGACCAGGGAGACGAGAGGTGTTGGCGTGGCCACCTGGAGCAGAGGTCTGAATGGGGCTTTCAGATGGAACCCACGGGGACAGATGAGACCCCAGGGGAGGGCTGAGTGGGACCCAGGTGGGGCTGGTCCTGGGCTTTTCAAGCCCCAGCTGCCCCCGAGAGCTCTGCGTCCCAAGCCAGCCTCTACAGAAACGGCAAGATCAACACACGTGCAGGAACAGCCCAGAATGACGCGGTGTCCTGTAGCCTGTGGCAAAGGATCAGAAGCCCCTCCCCTGTGCTTTGTCACGGTGTAAACCCACGGGACCCTGAACCGGGCCTGGGGGTCAGGGGTGCCCCAGTGCTGGCTGAGCCCAGCAGCATGTCAGACAAAACACCGGATACAAATTCTCGTTGCTGTGAAGACAGTCAGGGAATGCGATGCTTCTGCCCCCTTGGATTTGTAGATGTCACGGAGCACGCAGAGCATACCAGGAGGGTGCCGGGTGGTGGTACCGTGTGTTCACGGAAAGTTTTGGGGAACAGGGAGTGAAGAACACTGAGGGGCCGCTGGGGTCCAATCGGAGAGTGTGACTCTCAAAATGGGTACGTACAGAAGAAGCCATGGACCGGGGCTGCTGGTATTCCGAAGCTATATCCCCAATCGCTGAAAACTCAGCCCTTATTACCCAGACAAGGGATTGGTGTTTCGTGAATGCAGTCTCCGAAAATCAGACAAAGATTATCTGTCACCTGTAACCCAGGGAAGCCTCACGGGTCTGCTTACTGCAGCCTCCCCGCCCACCCGCCCGCCCGCTGGCCATCCCGTCAGCACCGGCAATGACCATCACTGTCCTGGCCCCCCAATCAGAGCCCCAGTCTCCCTCACTCAGGACTCACTCGCTCTGGGGAGCCGGCCTGGTTTGCTGCCGCTCACGTCTTTGTCAAAGTATCAAAACGACCTTCGTAGTTGCTGATTTTCTGCGCCGCCTCCGGTTCCCTGGACGTCTTGCTCTGCTTTGTGATCCCTTTGAGTGCGTTCCCTGTATGCCATTTTAGGAAAGCAGAAATTCAGCGAAGGCAGATGCCTTCATTTATTGAAAAAGTCAGCCCTGGCTGGCGTGGCTCAGTGGACTGAGCGCGGGCTGCGAACCAAAGGGTCACGGGTTCGATTCCCAGTCAGGGCACATGCCTGTGTTGTGGGCCAGGTCCCCAGTAGGGGGCGCGAGAGAGGCAACCACACATTGATGTTTCTCTCTCTTTCTCCTTCCCTTCCCCTCTCTCTAAAAATAAATAAATAAAATTTAAAAAACTTCAACAACTGTCCCTTTTGCCCCCATTACTGAAGTCCACGGACATCCTGGTTTTTAAAAAGTGACAAAACTCCAAATGACTGGGAAAAAATATGATAAACACGACAGAATCTGATTTTTTAAGAGCTTTGCCTAATGAACAGGGATCAGTGGCCTGCCTTTCTTCCCATCCTGTTCAGTGATTCAATCCATCCTGGTGCTGCGGTTCTGCGGGGCCCATTTCCAGGGCTACCAGTCCGTCACACCCACCCTTCCAAAGCCGTAGAAATTCACGTTCCCATTATTTGCACCAGCCATCAAAGAACTAACTGTTCATCAGCTTTTCTTGGTCCTCAGCACATGGGTCTTTCTTGCGAGACTCTTTACAGAGGAAACCCTAGATGCCCCGCCGGTGCCTGGGCTTGGGACCATTCCATCAGCGATCCCAGTACCTGCTGTTTGTCTTGTGACCCCTATTAAGTGGAATGTGGACGGGCCGGCCGAGCCCTCCCACGCACGCACGGCTTCCATAAGGACGGGATCAATAGGCCACCCACAGACCTGGGGCACTTAAGGCTCCCGAGTCCAGGGAGCCGCCCCTTGAAAACTGCCCACGAGCGTTCTGAGTTCCAGGAAAGCTTTTAAGCTCCGAAGGAAAGGACCATTTCTTCATCTTGGTTTTCCATTCCGAGACAATAAGGGATTGTCCTTCAGATGAGAAGGGACCGTTACGGTCCAGACAGCGGGGCCGTGGCATAATTTGAGAGGCCTGGGGAGAGGTCGCCCCACCCTACCCTGGGGTACCTGCGTGTACCCACCCGCCCGTCTGGAGCCGGAAATCGCTGGTGTTTGTAGGTTTCCAGGGAGGCATCGCCACCTCGGATGTGAATGGCCTGCCCAGCAGGAGCCGGTCCTGAATGGTCTTAAATCAAGGTCCTGAGGTCTCTGCCCTCTACATTCAATGGAGAAAAGCCGAGAAAACCTTGACTTTTCCTTTACACCCGTGACAGATAATGTGCAGCCTGTTTGATGAACATGTTTAGTGGATAAGAGGCTATGCCAGGGGTTTATAAACATTCCCGGCTTTTCTCTAGGTAGTCGGCTTGTGCCTTTTGCCATTTTTAAACCGTTTAAGGTGCGGGGAGGTCACGAACCCGTGTCTCCTTAGGGACCCCTGGGCTCAGCCCACCATCAGTCTGGGATGTGGATGTCCGTCCTGCTCCGTTCAGGAGGATGAACACGCCCATCTTCTCGCTTCAGGAACTGCAAAGTGCGGTCACGTATCGAAACCTTTGAAGGGCCACTTGGTCTCAGTATTGATGGCTTTGGGAGCAGGCAAACTGGGAAAATGACTTTATGAGATGTCACAGCCAGGGTGGGCTAGGTCACGCCCCAGGAATGAGCAGCTCCGGGAGCCCCGAGGCTCGGAAAAGTAAGGGTTGTTTCTCACTCACGCAGCATGTCCCCTGCCGGTGGGCAAGGGGGCTTTGCTGTCACCTCCGCACTTGTCACCACGTCTGACTGAGAGAGCTCTGGGCGTTTACAGTGGCCTTTGAAGGGGCTGGGCTGACGTGGCCCCTTGCTCCTTCCAGAACTCACAGACCGGAACTGTCTCGTGGTTCCTTCCAACCACAGGGGACCGGGAATGATGGTCAGACATGTGCCACAGGTGGACACCACACAGTGGGTGACCGTGTGCTTTTCATCAGAAAGACGAGCCGTCAACCTAATTCCGGAAGTGAGACACGCTGTGACGATGGAGGTTTTACACCTCGTCTCCCTGGGCACCTGGGTCCCAGCCTCTCCATCTTCCCTCCGACGCAGGCCCGGGAGCTCCTCCCTCTTCCCCTGCGTCTGGTTTCCTCCCTTCGGCGCTGCGCCTTCGAGCACCGTCCTTCCATGGTGTTCCTCCTGGTGACCGCTCTTTGGGGCTAACGAGGAGATGGGCTGAAAGGCTGCCGCCGCCCATCCTTGAATTCCCTTCCCAGCGCCGACCGGCAGAGCTGGGTTCCTGTCTTGCCGCGCGTCCACCGGCACCCCAGCCGTCTAGCTCTCCTGGCCTCGTGCACCTTTCGGTGCCCCGTCCTTTGTCCTGCTGGGCTGGCAAAGGAAGCTAGACTGACTCACCCATGCTCTTCGGTCATTCACTACCCCCCTCCTCTAACCCCGCCTTTACAGCGCGTTACTTCCCTGATACCAAAACATCTCACAACCAGCCCTGGCCGGGGGGCTCAGCTGGTTTGGAGCGTCATCCCGATCACCAAAAGCTTCAGGGTTCGGTCCCCCCATCAGGGCACATGTGGGAGGCAATGATCAATGTTTCTCCTTCTCTCTCTGCCTCCCTTCCTTTCTCTCTAAAATCAGTGAGCATAGTCTCAGGTGAGGATTAAGTGTATGTATTTATGTATCTTCTAACAAGAAAATCCCAGAGAGGTGCCCACTCACTGCCCCCCACCCCACACCGTGGTCCTGTCCCCAGAGCAAACCTGCTCTTTCCCATATGTTAGGATGAAAAATGGATGTGTGTGGGTGAGTTGACGTAACGGTGCACATGCGGCCCCTCCCCTCGTAAAACGGGTCTGAGCAGGCATTATCTAAACGTGTCTAACCCTCCTGCTAAACTTCTGTAAAGGGAGAATCACCTGAACGCCACACAGACGACCCCGGATGCCGTTCCTGTACGCATGGACACGGTTCTCCCTCACCTCCTCTGTCGAGGGTCCCTGCGAGGTCCCCCGCACTGTGCCCAGTGCCGGGTCATGTGCTGGGAAGACGGTGGCCCTGTCTCTGCCCTTGGGAAGCTCTGGGTCCCCTTGGTGAACCGTCCAGGTGTGGGAACAGTGGTGGATAATTAAGTTACGGCGACAGCTCTGGGCCACAGCTGTCTGTCCCAAGCACAGAGTTGGCACCTGTCTGGCTCACCTAGAATTTTCCACGGTGCCTGGCCTAGAGGCAGTGCTGAGAAAACATGTGTTGACTGAATCAGAGAACATGGCGGCCATGAGGGTGGTGAGCTGGGGCTGGTCCCTCTGCACGTGGCTTTTTCAGGAGGGGCACTGAGCCATCAGAGGAGGTGTCTCTGGATTGGCTCCTAATACCCCCCCTTCGTTTACTACCTCTTGGGAATGCCCGTCTGTCCCCGTAACGTAGAACTGAGTGGGCAACAGGCAAGAATGTGTCTTTGAGTCACCAGCATCCACCCTCCATCGGGAATCATGGATAGAAAGCCCTGTCTGACAATGGAATTCTATGCAGCAGAAAGAAAGAAGGAGCTCCTACCCTTCTCAACAACATGGATGGAACTGGAGAGCATCATGCTAAGCAAAATAAGGCAGGAAGTGAAAGACAAATACCATAAGATCTCACCTTTAACAGGAACCTAATCAATAAAACAAACAAACAAGCAAAATATAACCAAAACTCTGAAATTGAGAACAGGCTGACAGTCACCAGAGGGGAGAGGGGAGGGAATTCACAGGGGAAAAGGGGAAGGGTTTAGAGGAACAAGTATAAAGGACACATGGATAAAATTGGGGGGGTGGAAATGGGAGGGAGGTGGGGAGGGCTGGGGGGGTGGGCTGGGTTGGGAGTAAAAGACAGAAAACTGTACAAGAACAACAATTAAAATTAAAAAAAAAAAAAAAAAGCCCTGTCCGCCAATATCCCAGGCACTCGACTACCTGGGGTCAGAGCCCCACCCAGGAAGCAGGGACCGGTGGGCACGGCGGTGGGCAGGCTGAGGGAGGCGAGCTGAGACAGATGTGAGGGTCTGTCTTTCTCGGAGCAGAATGTGATTTCCCAGCTGGCCCACGGGAAGCAGGCAGAGGAAGGGGGGCTGTTTGGAAAACGGTGCCTGTTTCCCCATGGGAGCTGGGGAGGGGCCTTTGCAGACACCCCACAGGTCTCCCCTGTGCTGAGCCTGCAGCCAGTGGCTGCAGGGCGGCAGCTCCCTGCCCTCTGGTCCCCCGAGGCAGAGAGTATCACGTACAGCTATTGGCTGCCTGGGCCGAGCAGCGAACACTGTGGTCGCTGGCAAGCTGCATTAAAAGCCAGGAGTGTCTCGGGTGGCGAGAACCTGGGGCCTCGGGCGTCCACCGCTCACACCAGCCACCGGAGCACACTGACCTGCGACCAGAGGGGATGAACTCGTCCAGGCTGCCTGGGGTGAACAGATTAAAGCAATTCTGGAGGGTGAGTAAAGGAGACAAATCACCTCACTGGGGGGGAAAAGTTTAATTTGGGGGGAAAAACTCAGAGAAACCTAACACGCCGTTGGAGATGTTCTGTGTGATATTTGCATTATCTTACGGAACGCCCGTGGGGAGATTCAGCCGTGTGTTTTTGGCACCGTGCCCAAAGGTTAGAATTTAATTTTAACTGATCTGTAGCAGACACCATCAGCAGCCAGTCCAGCGCTGGGTATTGACTCAGAGACAAAGTTGAGGGTTTTTTTTTTTTTTTTCCCCGTAAAAGGCAGGTCAGCGTGGGGGCCGCAGAATGACGGCTAAGTCTCTGGGCTGCCGCCCGTGCCTCCCGCAGCCTGCTCTGACCTCGCCTCCGGGAGCCAAGTGGAATGTCGTGGCCCGGAGAGCACGGAAAACCGGTCTGTGTTTTCTCTCAGGCCCCATGGTCCCGCAGAATGTGCTGTGTGCGTAGGCAGGGGGAAGCTGAGAAGATCGCAAGCTTCAGATGGCCCCATTAAGGCCTTAGAGGCGATTGAGGTGGTGTTGGCGGCGCACGCCCTTCAAAGGCCCGGTGCACACGGTGCAGAGACCATGGCTATGGTCCTCGGTACTGAGCGGATTAGCGCCGAGCTGCCTAGTAGCAGACGGGGGCGCCTGGGATTCCCACGTCCGCCCCTTCCCTGGGAATGAGGAAACACCAGTGGGGGGGGGGGCGGTGCTTATTTCCCGCTGTCAGACTCCAGATTCGGAGCAACAAGTGAGGAATTCGTTCCTGGGTGGTCTTGGGGGATTCGGGGAGGTGGGTGCTGCGTGTTGGTGTC